>CAUYUJ010003658.1:517500-581657 GCA_963575745.1 Prorocentrum cordatum
GGCCCCCCCTCTCTCCGATAATTGGCAATTCAAGGGCTTAGTCATGGGGCCTCGGCGCCGCCGTGAAGCAGCATCGGCAAGAGAAATGGAGATTTTGATTATATTTTTGAACCCAGTGTTGTCTTTGAACCTGCCCCCGTATGCTGTGCACTATGGTTGCCCTCAGGATTTCGGACATGTGGCAAATCCCATTGGTTTTTTGAGCCTGACCCTGCTGATCTGCGTGAGGGGCGCCGCCGAATTTAGAAATGTGGCAAATCCGATTTGTTTTTCGACCGTGACCCCGCCGATCTGCGTGAGGGGTTTCGCCGAATTTCAGAATTGTGGCCCGTCCGTGTGGTTGTTCGACCGTGACCCCGCCGATCTGCGTGAGGGGTGCCAGCGAATTTCAGACATGTGACAAATCACATTAGTTGTTGGACTCTGACCCTGCCGATTTGCGTGAGGGGTGCCGCCGAATTTAGAAATGTGGCAAATCCCATTCGTAATTCAATCCTGACCCCGCCGATCTGCGTCTGGGGTGCCGCCGAATCTGAGAAATGTGGCAAATATCATTGGTTTTTCGACCCTGACCCCGCCGATCTGCGTAAGGGCGCCGCCTGATTTCAGGAATGTTGCAAATCCCATGGTTTTTTGGATTCTGACCCCGCCGATCTGCGTGTGGGGTGCCGCCGAATTTGAAAATCTGGCAAATCCCATTGGCTTTCCTACCCTGACCCCGCCGATTTGCGAGAGGGGTGTTACCGGATTTTTACACTGCTGCAGATCCCTTGTGTTTTTGGACCCTGACCCCGCAGATTTGTTTGAGGGGTGCCACTCTCGACCCTCCCAGACATTTTGAGACCCCCACCCCTCGCGCGGTCTACAACAAGGAACAGTAAGCAACAGGAAGCAGAATTGTAACATTGGAAACTGGAATCTGGAACTGGCACAGGGAACAACACACCCTCGTCCTACGGCGTAGCTGTCGTCGTATTAGTATTTTGCGTTAATTATCAAAGCTGCTCGTAATTAGGTGTAGTAGTACAGGTGCGAATGCCCAGCAGTAGTAGCAGTAGTAGCAGTAGCAGTCGCAGTCGTCGTGTATCGTCGTATTTTGTAATGGGAAATAGTAGTGCGAGTACTTTGTAGTTGTAGTCGTCGTAATTAAGATAGTAGTAGTCGTAGTAGCAGTCGTCGTCGTCGTAGTAGTAGTAGTAGTAGTAGTAGTAGTCGTAGTAGTAGTAGTGGTAGTGGTAGTAGTAGTAGTAGTAGTAGTAGTAGTGATAGTAGTAGTAGTAGTAGTCGTAGTAGTAGTAGTAGTAGTCGTAGTAGTAGTAGTAGTAGTAGTAGTAGTAGTAGTCGTAGTAGTAGTAGTAGTAGTAGTATTAGTAGTGGTAGTAGTACTGATAGTAGTAGCAGTGCTAGTGGTAGCAGTAGTGGTCGTAGAAGTAGTGGCAGCAGTAGTGGTCATATCAGTAGCAACAGCAGCAGCAGCAGCAGCAGCAGCAGTAGTAGTAGCAGTAGTAGTAGTAGTAGTAGTAGTAGTCGTAGTAGTAGTAGTAGTAGCAGCAGTAGTAGTAGTAGTAGTAGTAGTAGCAATCGTAGAAGTAGTAGTAGTAGTAGTAGTAGTAGTAGTAGTTGTTGTTGTAGTAGTGGTAGTAGTTCCAGTAGTAGTAGTAGTAGTCGTAGTAGTAGTGGTAGTAGTAGTAGTAGTAGTAGTAGTTGTTGTAGTCGTAGCCGTAGCCGTAGTAGGAGTAGTAGTAATAGTAGTAGTAGTAGTAGCCGTAGTCGTAGTAGTAGTAGTAGTAGTAGTAGTAGGAGTAGGAGTAGTAGTAGACGTAGTGGTAGGCGTAGTAGTAGTAGTAGAAGAAGTAGTAGTAGCAGTAGTAGTAGTAGTAGTAGCAATAGTCGTAGTCGTAGTAGTAGTCGTAGTATTAGTATTATTAGTAGTGGTAATAGTAGTAGTAGTAGTAGTAGTAGTAGTAGTAGTAGTAGTATAGTAGCAATAGTCGTAGTCGTAGTAGTAGTCGTAGTAGTAGTCGTAGTATTATTATTATTAGTAGTAGTAGTAGTCGTAGTAGTAGTAGTAGTAGTAGTAGCAGTAGTCGTGCTTGCATTTAGTAGTACTCGGTATCAGGGATCGTAATACTATGTCGTAGTACCCATACGAAACTACGACCTGCCGTCAGCCTGCACAACTCGACCCGCACGCGGCGGCGCGACATCCTTGCAAGGTTTATGAAACGAGCGCGCGCGGCTCTAGGCGATAGCAGCATTTTTGGAGTGGCTCGCCCTCGGTCCGCGATGCTGCGCCAAGTTCTGGAGCAGAGCGCGAGACGCGCTACGGCAAGATGCGCGCTTTGAAAACGAACCGCCTTCAGTCCGCGAAGCCCCCGCAGGCTTTTCAAACGAAAGTGCGCTGCGCTAGGGCGAGAGCCACAGTTCAAACCACTTGCAACATGCGAGCGCGGCGCCAAGGAGAGAGCCACATTTCGAAAACGGCCCGCCCTCAACCCGCGAAGCACTTGCAAGTCTTGGAGAAGTGCGCGCGCGGCGCTAAGGCGAGAGTTGCACTTTGAAAACCGAGCCGCCCTCAATCCGCGAAGCTCTTGTGGGTTTTTTGTTCCCAACTATCCTGTGGTGCTGGGTCCTCGTTTTTAAGAGACAGCGCCCCGCGTTCCTTCCTCCTCCCGCTTCTCCCCCCCCCCTCCTCCACCTCCTCCCTCCCCCCCCTCTTTGCCGTCAGCTGGTGCTCAATCTTCCTGGTCATTTGGGGCACGCTTCACTCAATCTCGAAGAAGTCCAACCAGGTGCTGACAAGGATGCGGTCTCGGCCATGCTCCAGTCAGACGTTTTCCAGAAGTACACACAGTTTCTCGAGGAGCAGCAGGTTCGCGCGGCATCGGCAGCGACGACCACGGCGGCTCCTTCTCCCTTTGATGGTGCTGGTGATGCAGCTATGCCTCAGGCTCAGCAACCACAAGCACCACCTCAAGCTCGGTCGCCCTTCGCCAATAATGGATGGGCGGACGCACCAGACGAACCCGTGCCTGTCGATGAGGATGACCCCGACGTGCAGGAGCTCTTTTTCAGCGCCCAGCGCATCGAGCAGCGGGAGTGGGGCATCAAGTTGCAGGAGATCCTGGCCAAGCGCCAGCGGCACTCCTAGCAGTAGTAGCGTAGTGATGCCTCTGTGCTGCGGCCTGCCTGTCTAGGTTTGGCCTTCCAGTGCCTCCTCCCCCTCCTCCTTCGGACTCCTCCGTGGGCACGATGGGCAGTGGGCTCGTTGAGGCGTACAACGGAAACTCTTGGCCCACACTGCGAGAACGGTTGACTACCACTTCCGCTCTTATTTTGTTGGCACAGGAGATCGGATTCACCCTTGACGACGAGGGTGACAAGTGCGACGCAGTAGGGAAGCTGGGCTGGCGCATGCTCGCAGCACCTGCTGTTCCAGGATTGTCTGGGAAACCAAAATGGGGGGCGGCTGTTCTGGTCCGACAGCATTTGGGCCTCAGGTGGCCTGCGGATGGCTCTGGCATCGTTGAGCACGGCCGGGTCCTTAAAGCCATCGTCGACATTCCGTCCTGGCCCCCCCTCGTTGTGATGTCGGTTTACCTGAAATCAGGCACTGGGTTTTGTGAGCTCAACCTGAAGTTACTTAAGAAAATCGGACAGGCCTTGCAGCACGAGCACCTCTTTGTGGCGGGCGGAGACTGGAATTTGGCCCCCAGCCTTATCGAGTCCGCTGGCCTTCCCCGCCGCCTCGAGGCGGTCTTGTTCGTGCCTGAGGAACACACGTGTGTCAGCCCCTCCTCTCCCACTACCTTAGACTATTTCTTGGCCTCGAACAGTTTCTCGAGGGCGGTCGAGGGCGCGACGGCTGTTTTGACCTGGACGGGGCGGCCCCGCAGGCCTGTTCAGTTGCAGCTTCGTGATCGTGCTGTCTCGTTGCACCAGTTAACTTACAGGTCGCACCAACGACTTCCCTGCGAGCTGCCTGTGGGACCGCCCCCCTGCCCGCAGAATTGGAGCATGGCTCGCGACATCGCTGAATGTGCGGCCGACGCGGCTATCTCGGCCCCCGTCGGCGAGGCTTGGGAACTTCTGAGCCAAGCGTGGGTGTACTTCTCTAACACCCTCGAGCTCGAGCTCGAGTCTTTTTACGGGTGTTCCAGTTACCAGCAAGGGCCACAAGGGTTCAAGGTTGAAGGCGCGTTGGATCCCCATCTTCTCTCGCCCCAAAGGTAACGCTACGAACCTGGTCCCCGTTGGTTGGGAATGGTTGGCCCAGCAGCTCCGTGAAACCCTTGGGGCCTGTCGACGCTTCCAGGAGGCGGGGCAAGGGATCGGTCAGGACCCTATTGAGCTCGATCAGCAGATGCAATTTGTTGTAGCTCAGCCGTGCCCTGGAGAGGGGCTCAGTGCGCGCTTGGACAGCGCGATTGCACAGTCTCGTGAGCTAATGCGCCGAGGGTCCGCCTCTTCAGCCACGTGGCTGACCGACCTAGACGAGTTCCTCCAGTCTTGGGAGGGCGACTGCGACGAGGCTGTCAAGGCCATCCAGAAGGGGAGGCAGGACTCACGGGACGAATGGCAGGAGAAAGCTTTAAGGGGAGGGGCTCGGGCTATGCGCCGCCTTACCAAACTGAAACGTCGGTGGACCCCCACCACGATCGAATCTCACCCTGGCGTTTTCTCGGCTAACCCTCGGGACTTGATCGAGGCTGAAAGCGAGGCGCTGGCTAGTTTTTGGCATGCCAGCACTGCGCCGTCTACCGTGTGGGTTCCCAATAGGAATCATCTTCCGCGGCCGACTGCAGGAGATATCCGCAGCGCCAGCGCCAGCTTCTCGGCGCTCACCTCGCAGTCGCTCGACGGGCTGCACCCGCGGCAGCTCTGTCTGGTCTCGGATGCGGCCCTCGACACCTTCGGCGCCCTTGTCCAGGCTATTGAATCGTTGGGACTGTTCCCCAAACAGTTGTTATGGTTACTCTTCCCCTTGTTGGAGAAACCCAAGGGTGGGCTCCGCCCCATACTGTTGTGCGCTGGGCCCGTTCGTGTCTGGGAGCGCCTCCGCAGGCCTTGGCTCACCGACTTTAACGACCGTTTCCCCCGACGCTTTTGGGCCTTCGGCCCTGGCCGCAGTCCAGAGGATGCCGTGTGGCATCAGGCGGCGGCCTGCGAAGTGGCGGCCCAGACGGGCCAAGTTTCTCTCGGGGTTATTTGGGACGGCACCACATACTACGAAAGCTTCGATTTGGTCTTGCTCAGGGATCGTGCTCCAAAGTTTGGGTTCCAGGAAGTCATCGTTAAAACCACTTTTAACTTCTGGCGAGGACCCCGAATCGTTAGGCTCGGCAGCATGTATGGCACGATCCCCTACTTCGCCACGTCGGGCCTGCCCGCTGGCGACGGATTTAACGACCTGTTTGTCCGTGTGTACAGCCTCGAGGCCTTCGACGGCTACACGCTGGCCAACCCCCTGGTCCCTCTCTCCTCCTACGTCGACGACGATGCTCTGACGACGCAGGCGGATGCGGAACAGGAGGCCCTCAGTCGTATGGTCCAGGCTTGTGCGCACATGTATGTTTTTTTCCGCGACAGTTTGAAGGTCGGTCTCCAGGCGGATAAATTTCCACCGCTGATGTGTGACCACTACCGCCACTGATCTCATTTTTCGGGGTAGGGGTTTTCTGTTGGCGGATCCGACGCAGAAGCTTAAATCCCATATTCGTATGAGAACAGATTTTGCACGCCATCGCCTTCAACTGCGAGTGGGCCGTGGAAGCAAGTCAGGTCGACGTTGTCACGCGAGGAAGCGAGAGCAACAGCCTGGTGACGCAAATGGTTCTGATGGTACATTGCGCGTCACATGTATTTAGTCCTATGTGCTCGCGTTCTGCGTTGAGGCCCTTGGCCTCAGCTCCTGGGCCACCCGTTTGAGGGTTCAGACCGGGGTCTGGATGTGCATATTCGGTGTTGCGGGCACCGCGGTGGGGGCTCGCAGGCCATCGCCGCCTGTGGGATTTTTTGGCCGCAGTAGTGGATATGGATATTTGTTGGGGGGTCTTCCCTTCGTTTTTATCCATATCCACTGCTGGCTGCCTGGGTGGGGTCGCCTGTGAGAGCTCGCACTCTGGCCTGGCGTTCTGGTTCGTTGGGCGGCGCCCCAGATGGTCCGCGGCGTCGCGGGCGTGGAGCAGATGATGTCAAGGCGCATCGAAAGGCAAGACAAGGCAGCTCGAAGGTTCGGGATCGTCAATCTCGGCGACTCTGAACGGCGGCGGTCGTGGTGTACTCAGACATTCCACCCCTTTGCTGGGGACCTCCATCTGGAATGTGGACGATGGGACTCCTGCACGGCCACGTATTGCTGGCCCTTTGTTTTAACAGCTCCAGTCTTTTCGCGCATCCGTGCCACGGAGGCAATCAGTCCTGCTGCTCGGGGAGTTGTCGGGGGGAATCCCCACCAGCACCGGATATGGTAATATATTGCTGGTGCAAAATTAACTACGTTCGGAAGCTCTCTTTCGCTGGCCAGAAAGCTCGGCACTCTTCTCGGCCAGAAGGCTGGCCTTGTCACGAACAGTACAGTGTCCCTTGGCACTGATCTTGCCCCTGGTCAGGTGAGGTCGGCCCGTAATGCCTTTTGGAAACGCCGATCTCGTTTTGATTCCATGTTCAAGCGTCATAAGAAGTCGCAGAAAATGAGGAACCGACTTCCACGGCAGAAGGGGCGCATCGGGAAGATTTATGTTGCAGGCGTGGCTCCTGCTGCTACTTTCGGCTCGGCCGTTGTAGGATAGAGCGACTGGGAACTGTCTCAGGCCAGACGCGTCCTCCTCTCCTACAAACCCCCCTACCACCGTGGTTGCTCCCTCACGGCCAAGCTTGCCTTGCACGGGGACCCCGTTGATCGGGCGAGCGTGGCCCCTGCGGTTCATTGGGCCACTATCGTTTGGACGGCCATCACTTCTCCCTCGACCTCCCATTACTCGGTCAAGGAAGTTTGTCAGATGTGGTGTCGAGTGCCTTTCGACCAAGATGTGTCTTGGAAGAGCTCGAGGGGGCACATCCAGAGAATGCATCTGTGCCTGTTTCGTGTGGGCTGGTGCGCCACGTCTGCTCTCACTTGGGAGGATGACTGCGGTCGCGAAGTGCACCTCGGTTTCAACTCGCCCAGCATGGTGAGTCACTTGCTTAGGTTGGCCACCCAGCGCAGTTTTGAACGGAAGCTGGCTTCGGATCTCCTGAATTTTCCTGGTCCTCGTGTGACCCTTGACCCTTTGCAAAAACTCCTGGGGCCCAAGTCCAAGGTTTTGAGCGATCGGGAAAAATACATTGCCGGCTCAGTTTTTTGTAGCGGAGTCTGGACCCGCGCGCGAGCTCGCGCTGCAGGATACCAGAGCGATGGTAGATGCCCCTTGCGCGGTGAGGTCGACAGCATCAGACACCGCGGGTGGCTTTGCCAGCACGAGACTGCACGGGCTGCTCGTGCCGAAGCTGTTGGAGAACAGCTAGAGCTGTTACAGGAGGCCCTGGAAAGTGAAGATCGGTTTTTATGGGATGAGCTTAAACTCGATCACCCCGAAACCCTCCACCCTCCTCCGTCTAACAACCCCGCCCCCACCCTCTACTCGGCCGAGGGGGCCGAGATAGCGTGGGGATCCGTCGACTTGCGAGGGTGCGAAGTTTGCATGGACGGATCCTGTCTCCGTCACTCGGTGCGCGAACTTAGCCGTGCTTCTTATGCCTGGGTGTTCCTGGGCCCAGGTGAAACTATTGTGGCCTATGCTAAAGGAACTGTGTGGGGCGTTCTTCCCCAGACGCCGCAGGCGGCCGAGCACCAAGCCATGGCCTGCCTGCCCATCTACGTAGAGTACACAGGTACACGAATCAGCGATTGCATGACTGTGGTCAAGCTCTGCCTCTCCAGCCCGACGCACCAGACGTCGGCCAAGCACCGATATGCAGGAATGCGACGAGGGGCCTTGCTTCATGAAAAACGTGATCATGACATTGTTGTGCAGCACACACCAGCGCATCGGTCGAAAGAGGTTATCGATTCGCTCTCGCCCGTGGACAAGAGGATCGCCGTTGGCAACAGTCTTGCCGACTCGCTCGCCAAGCACGCCCTCTCTCTCCACCCCCGTCCCTCGAACATGAATTCGGACATCATCGATTCGAATTTAGTCAAGCTGAAGTTTACCGCCAGAGTTTTGGCCAAAGTTTTGTGTGTTTTCGAGGTCGAACGGTTTGAACGCTCTCCTTCGGGCCCTCGCGCACGCTTCCTCAAATCAGGGGGCTGGCACGCGTGGGAACCCCTAGAGGAAGGACGAGCGCGTTGTTTGAGATGTCTCGCTTTTTGGAAAGACCCTTCCACCAGACCCATGATCGGCTGCTCAGGTCCTAGCAAAACCTGGCGGGGGGTCCTCGACTTCAGTAAAGGCCACACGCTTGCTCATACGCGTGTGACCAAAAAACGAGGTTGAGTCCATTATGTTTTTCTGTACTACTTGTGGGGCCTACACGGCCAAGAGGTGTTACCTTTTAGGCCGTGACTGTCCGCTGCGCAAGCTTGCGGGGGGCCCCACGACCCTCCGTCGTATCTTTGAAGGCCAGCACCCTCACTATAGGGAGGAGGGGTCCCGTCTCAGTGTGTCGAGCCGCCGCGGATCGGCCTACATGCAGTATGCGGCGGCCCTGCCGCCGCCGCCTGAAGTTCGTCAGCCTCTACGCGGGATGGAGTCCCTGCCTCAGACGCCAGGCATGCTCGCTCTCGTGGCACGTATTCAGGCACGGGAGGCTGCTGCTAGGGCAGCAGCCCCTCGAGATGTTTCTCGAAGCCGCAGTCGCGGCCGCTAAGTCATTGGCATCGGTCCTGCCCTCTGGGATTGCAGAGGAAAAAAACCCTCTTTGCCTCTGCTCTCGGCACACCTCCTACAGGCTTCGTAGCCCCATGAGGGGCCCGCCGAAGGCCACAGTGGGGGTGTACGCATGCGGGCCCCCCACCCCCATAGGGGGCCCCACCGAATGCACCACTGGGGGTGTTCGCATGCGGGCCCCCCGCCCAGGGCAGCGTTTCGTGGCCACATAGGGGGCCCCACCGAAGGCCCCATTGGAAGTGTTCGCATGCGCCCCCCCCGCCCTGGGCAGCGCTTCGTGGCACCATAAGGGGGGTCCATCGAAGGCCCCACTGGGGGTGGTCGCATGCCCCCCCCCCCCTCCCCCCCATCCAGGGCAGCGCTTCGTGGCCCCACCCAGGGCAGCGCTTCGTGGCCCCACAGGGTGCCCCACCGCAGGCCCCACTTGGGTTGTTCGCACGCGGGTCTTCCGCCCAGGACAACGCTTCGTGGCCCCATAGGGGGCGCCACCGAAGGCCACATTGGGAGCGTTCGCATGCGGGCCCCCCGCCCAGGGCAGCGCTTCGTGGCCACACAGGGGCTCCACCGAAGGCCCAGTTGGGATATCCGCATGCGGGTCACCCACCCAGGGCAGCGCTTCGTGGCTCCATAGGGAGCTCCACCGAATGCCACAGTGGGGGTGTTCGCATGCGGGTCCCCACCCTGGACAACGCCTCGTGGCCCCATAGGGGGGTCCACCGAAGGCACCAGTGGGGGTGCCCGCATGCGGATCCCCCGCCCAGGGCAGCGTTTCGTGGCCCCATACGGAAGCCCAACCGAAGGCCCCACTGGGGGCGTTCGCATGCGGCCTCCCCCGCCCAGGGCAGCGCTTCGCGGCACCAGAAGGGGGCTCCACCGACGGCCCTAGTGGGGGTGTTCGCACGCGGCCCCCCCGCCCAGGGCAGCGCCTCGTGGCTCCATAGGGGGCCCCACCGAGCGCCCCAATGGGGGTGCCCGCATGCGGTTCCCGCCCAGGGCAGCGCTTCGTGGCCTCATAAGGAGTCCCACCGTAGGCTTTGCATGCGGTTCCCCAGCCCAGGGCAGCGCTTCGTGGCCCCATAGGGAGCTCCACCGAAGGCCCCAGCGGGGGTGCCCGCGTGCGGTTCCCCACCGCCACCGCCGTGGCAGGCCCCTCGCGCAGTTCGTGGCCCCATAAAGAGCTCCACCGAGGGCGATATTCACAACTGCGGCACTCACATCTGCATATGGTTGGGTCCTTCGCCAGTTTTTTTTTTGCGTTCCAGAGCGCGCGCGCGCTGCGCTCGGGCGAGAGCCGCGTTTCGATCAGCGACCTGCCCTCCTTCAGCGAAGCTGTCGCCCGTTTTCGGGGGCGAATGCGCGCCGCCCTGGGGCGAGAGCCGCGTCTTGTGGACGAGCCGCCCTCGATCAGTGAACCTCTCGCAAGTTTTCGAAGCGAACGCACGCTGCGCTAAGGCGAGAGACGCATTCAGAGCGCCTGCGCACGCGGCGCGAAGACCATGCAAGCCTTCGGAACGAGCGCGCGCGGCGCTATGGCGAGAGCCGCATTTTGGAGACGGCCCGCCCCCGATCCGCGATGCCGCGCCAAGTTATGGAACAGGGCGCGCGCGGCGCTAAGGCAAGAGGCGCGCTTTGAAAACGAACCGCCTTAAGTCCGCGAAGCCCCCGCGGGCTTTCCAAACGAAGGCGCGCTGCGCTAGGGCGAGAGCCACAGTTCAAAAACGGCCCGCCTCGAGCCGCGAAGCTTTCGCCAGCTTTGGGAGCGAATGGGCGCGGCGATAAGGCGAGCGCCGCGTCGTGCAAACGGGCCGCCCTCGAGCCGCGAAGGCCTCGCAAGTCGCTGAAAGGAACGCGCGCGTCGCTGAGGCGAGAGCCGCCATGTCGAACACGACCTGCCCGCAAGCCGCGAAGCTCACGCAAGTCGCTGAAACGAGCGCGCGCGGCGCTGAGGCGAGGGCCGCATTTTGAAAACGAGCCGCCCCCAGTCCGCGCAACTCCATCAAGTTTTTGGGGCGAGAGCGCGCGGCGCTAAGGCTGCGGCGACAGTTCGAAAACGAGCGGCCCTCAATCCGCCGGGCTCTTGCGAGTCCATGGAATTAATGCGCGCGGCACTAGGGCGAGAGCGACAAATAATGGGGCCGACCCGCCCTGGACCAGTGAAGTCCTCGCAAGATTTTGAAACGCACGCGCGCGGCGCTACGGCGAGAGCTCAATTCGCGAAGCCCTCGCAGGCTTCGAAGACGATTGTGCGCTGCGCCAGGGCGAGATCCACATCTTGAAACGACCTGCCCTCGAGCCGCGAAGCGTCTGCCAGCTTGCGGAGCGAATGCGCGCGGCGCCCGGGCGACGGCCGCATATTGGAAACGAGCCGCCCTCGTTCCGTGAAGTTCGCGTAAGTTTTTAAAGCGAATGCGCGCGGCCTGAAGGCGACAGCCAACCTGCCTTCAAACCGTGGAGCTCGCGCAGGCTTCTGGAGCGAATGCGCGTCGCGCTACAGCAAGAGCCGCGAGCCGCCCTCGATCCGCGAATCACATTGCAAGTTTTTGAAACGAACAATGCGGCGCTATGGCGAGAGCCACGTCGTCTTTCCGTCGCAGGAATATTGCTTCCCGGCGCGGGAAGCGCGATCTTTCTGCCGGAAAGGGGTTTGGAACATTTCGCAGGGGTAGTTTTGCAATTCAGGTCCTCAGACATTTGCGCTGTGGGAGACCGACCCCGGCCCCCGCAACTAGGATTTTACATGTCAGCGTTTTGCATGTGCGGCGGGCGAGCGCAAGCGCAGGCGCCCCGTCGGCGAGACCACTGCCAGCTGCCGCGGGTGGGCCCCGCGCGGGCGGCGACGCCCCGGGCCCACTCGACGCGGCCGCGCCCGCGCCGGCATCCCCAGGGCCGCGCGCGCCAAGGCCGCGGCGCGCAGTGTGAGGCGACGGCGGCGCTGTCCTTCGCGCGGCAGCGCCACTGGCCCAGCCGAGGGCCCCCGCTCCCGCCTCCGTCGACCCCTCGTGACCCCGCCGACGGACAAATTTTGATAGGGTGCGTTTCTCTTGAGGCAACTGATCCAAGAGATTCGGCGTTCTGCGTTTATGTTTGCACCTTTATCTGTTTACATAAACTTGTCGGGGCTCTCCCGCGCGAGACTATCTGCGTCGGTGAAGTTCTGGTTGATTTTATGTTGAGTTCATATGTACTTTATTCGCCTGGTGCCTAAACTTTGACTTTGGATCTAAGCTTTTCGACGCGCGCCCGCGCGAGGCGGGCCCCGGGCGCCGCCTGGGGCTCATGCCAGCGCCGCCAAGGGCCGACGCGCCCATGGGTTTCTGCCCTGGCACGAGCGCGCGAATGTCCACGATGATCTTGGGCACCGACCGCGCGCCAGCACAGGGGGGGGCAAAGTTCGAGCGCCAATGGGCATAATTAGCAGCAGCGCGCCGTTCGAATTGACATGCGCGGCGTTGTCCTTGGTTGACCGCCGAGCAGTTCCCGCTTGCAGTTCGCGCGCCGCTCGGTCCCGTTGCTCTAAAGTTCCTCGTGCGGGGGGTGGGGGGCGTTTTTCATGCATGGCACTCCGTCTAGCAACGCAGGCAGCGCTCGCGCTCTACGGCCGACCTTTACCCGCGTGCTCCACGTGGCGCGTCCACCCCAAGGCCCACAACATATGACCAAGGACAACTCAGCACGGGTTATTTGTTGTGCTCAAGCACGGCGACAACAAACCGAGCACGCAGGGCTACTATCCGGGCAACACCGCGAGCAGCACCCACGGCGCAATCGACAGAGGCCGGCTTGACAGCACAAGCATAAAGATGGTTGTCGTCAGCGGGGTGATACTGCGCGCTGCGCAGCAGCCGCCTCGTCTGCGCAAGCAGATGCACGCAGACTCTGCCAACGCTATCCACCTGCCCAACCAGCTGCCCCAGAGCGACGGTCAACTTGCACAGATTGCACAGGTGTTGTTCCACCAAGTGCGCAGGCAAACTCTTATAACATCACCTTACATTCATGGGCATGACGACCGCCCATGGAACGAGCTGGCAGACGCATTCGCATCGACGCACGTGGCAGTTCATTCCAGCGCAGGTGCTACGCGCGCAGCCGGCTCAGGACCCCAGCAACCCGTCAATGCCGGCTGGCGGACTACAGACACCCGCGCACACACATATATATATATATATATGTATGTGCGTATTTGGCCATGCGCCAAAAATACCCAACCAACGACCAGCGCGTTCACCCGGTGATCCGACGCGACGGAGTACTCTTCTTAGCCCATGTAACTCAACAATACACACCACTCACTACGACGTCCAACAAGCAGATCAACGCCGACACGCGCCCACCCGCGACAACCACCACTGCAGGGGGCGGCGCGAACGCCAGGCACCTTAGAATTGCTACAAGCATGCAGAACACATGTTGGCGCGAACAGTGACGGCTTTTCACGCGACACGCAGGCTCTCTACTGCGCAAGTAGAGGACAACATTCACGAGCATAAGTGCTACTGCAGACGGTCCACGCCATGGGCATCCAAGAGTTAGGTTCGGAAGTTATATTACAGGAGGTCCATCGAGAGAACCAGCCGGAATCTGCGGTAAATCTTCAGACAGAAATTCAACATCCCCCGCGCTTTCCAAACATCTCTAAGCAAAACTTGCGAACATTTTAAGCCTTAAAACAACTTCGGGGCATCTCTGAGCCAAAACTTGAGAACGTCCCAGCCCGGGAAAATCTTGAAACCGAACCCCCAGACAAATCGTGAAGCCGAGAGATTGAAACGCAGACGCTTGATGCTTGGGCAGCCAGATTCTGCGTTTCTAATTTTTTCAAGAATAAGAGTATACCTTTTCCATGTAATGAAACGGGAGAGAAACCCCAATCAGGGCTAGAAGGCTAGGGGGCGATCGGGCTATTGAGCTATAGGGCTATAGAGCTATAGGGCTATAGAGTTGTAGGGATATTGGGTTATATAGGGTTATGGGCTATGGGGCCATAGGGCACACCCAGGCACCCGGGCACCCCGGCGCCCGGGCACCCCTGGGCACCCCCGGGGCATTTGGGCCCCGGGCACCCCCGGGCACACGGGCACCCATGCACGCAGCAAAAATCGGCGACAAACCCACCTAACCATACGCATCTGCTAGGACCCCTACAGAGGCAAGCTCTGGTTGGAGAAAAACGAAGGCCGCCGGGGTTTGCGTTTAGAGTTTTTTTAGAGTTGTCCCATGGTTTTTTGGAGGTCGGCAGGCGTTCCGACATTTTGTTTGTTTTTTGTTTCGGATTGTCTTAGAGTTGCCTCAGAGTGTTTATTGCGTGTTTTCTATGTTTGAAACGATTGTCCAGGCGCTTGGGTTTTTTTTTTTAGAATGTACAAGTTTTTCAAATGGCTTCTGGCGCTTATTATTTGTTTCAGAGTTTCCCCAGAGTTTCCCAAAGTCAATGTTTTGGGAGGGTTGGGGCTTTCGCGGCTTAGAGATTCTATTGCGTTTGTATAGGGTTTGAGTTTCTTCGTGCGAGATGGCGGCGGAGCTAGCCGAACCTAGCGATATGGCGATATGCCTGTAGCCGCTATTGCCAAACCTAGCGCAAGAGACCGCAGCTCGAAGCGTCTGCGTCACCGCCGACGGCCACATGCAGTTCGCTGCGCCACAGCACGCGTCCAAACGAGGGCGCAGCTCATTAGTCTTCACAGCAATTCCGCGCGCCGCCACTCCCAGAGGACAGCTCTACTTCAAATGCTAGCACGTCAGAGAACTCCCTTCCCTCCCGCAGGCTGCCCATCATCGAGCTACGTGCGCCGCGCATCAGCGAACCCACATTGCCCACGCGCCGCAATGCGATGCGACACCAGGCGCATGGCCGGATGGAGGGGACACTGCCGCAGCTTGGTTGGTTAGTGGCCACCTGCAAGCAGACCCGCGTATTTTTATTGACGTACCAACGCCAACATTTCGCCGGGCGTCAGCGATGTAGCACCACCAGCGCATCGGCAAGCAGGCGAAGACGACTCTGCGACGCAATGCGACTAACCATGGCAGCCCGCGGTTTTACATGCACCAACGCAGTAATCAACGATGTACCGGCGCATGCAGTGGTCAAACAGGCAATGGGCAAGTTGGCGAGGCGCAGAAAATCTGACATAGCATTTGCCACTGACTGGCCACCCTGCGCCACCGACCCACATGTCGATCACCGCCACGACTCAAGAGCCACGGACGAAGACGATTTTGCCATCTACCTGACCATCGAGGACATGCGAACACACCTTAAAGCTAAAAGCAAACAGCCACCTCCATGTGACCCAGCGAACGTGCGATACCGAACCAGAGCAGCATGATTCGCCCACCCACTCTTCAATTAGCCGTTACCACTGTGGGGCGCGCGCGTCAGCCGGCACCGCCAGCAGACCTCCAACGCACTTCGCGCAGCAGCCGCGCCATGTTCCCTACCGGCGATTCTAGGCCGCGCCAAGCCTGCACCACCATGGACACCATGAAGCTCTCGCGACCTGCGACTTAGACGATGCGCTACATCAGGGCTACGACCGCGTAGATCTACGAGCGCGGCTACTATGTTGCACAAGCTTAACGACGACATCACTGTATCTATTTTACATGACAACCCACCGACCAGCGCAAGCGCAGACTACATAGGGCACCTGTACACATCCATATACAACAGACCACGCTGCGGAACATGCAGCGCGACATTTTCTAGCAGCAGCCAAAACATCGCGTGCTCGACAACTCGAGCAAGACCGAGCTGACCACATCACGTCGCTATCCAACAAGTCCCAGAGCTCCCACGACCAGCACGACCACTTCAGCACGACAACGCGCTAAGGCAGCACTACGCTACGGGTTAACTACCAGAACGCGCAGCCGAGAGACAGGCCATGCCATTCTTCACCGACGCAGTGGGAAATATATCAGGAAATCACGAACAAGGAGCATGCGAATCCGCGAAGCAGTTCTCAAGACAGGAAGAAGCCCAGCTCGCGGGCGATCAAGGCACCCTCCTGCGCTGCAACAGACGCTCAAACCACGTGTCGCGCCCGCCCTCAGGACCTCGTCACTTCACTACCTAAGTCATAAACGCGCACTAGAGACGCGAAGCGGCGCGAACGGCCAGGACTTGACATGGCCACTTTGGATGTGCTTAAAGCACCGCCAGCTGGCACTGCCAGGCACGCACGCCCACTACTACTCACGGCATCATTTATTCAACAAGAACCTCCACTGTGGAAGCATGGCCCTGGAATGCCATTGCACAGGGCCGAGGAGCTACCAGCCATGCAGCCCAGCACACACCTCGACTCGCACCACAGATCCCCGAATTGCATTTTACCGACCTCCGACAGAGCCTTGTAGCTCGAAGTGTGCAAAGCAGTCCTTCCGATTCAGTGCGCGGGGCTTCCAGGCGGATCGACATCAATTGCAGCGAGCGCAGCCGCTCTCATCGCCAAGTATAACATGAGGAACATAACCATCACACTGTGTTATTGCATCGACCCCGCATCAGCCTTCCACGCGGCCGCAAGAGAGACTGCGCGTTCGACTGTGCAGCTTTTCCCGACCACGAAAACTACCATCATATTTGAGTTTCCCGCCGTTGATGCCACTTGCAGAAGCACCTCCCCACCAGACTGGCATGCTAGACATTCATCGCTGCGATGAGCATCTAGCAGGCCACGACATCGAGCCTTACAGTGCCTCGCACTTCACGCGCGATCACTCTCAGCTTACAACGCAACCCCCAAAAGGCACAAGACCGGGCAACGCCTTTGCAGACGAAGCGTACAACCGAATTTTTTCGAGACCACCCGACGACCTAGCCAACAATATATTATCCGTAAGGGCTTCGCCCCCTGCCGCCGGCCCCCTCTCTCGGATAATAGGCCATGGAAGAGCTAAACCATGAGGCCTTGGCGCTGTCGTGAAGCAGTATCGAAACTTCATGCGAAGCCGATTCGCAATCAGCAAAACCAACTGATCACAAGAGGGGTTACCACACCTGGTGATTGGTAAAACGTGTATGGTTTACGGGCTTGGTTACCACACCTTGCGATTAAAGGGCCGAGGGAGTTCTCGCAGTTTGGATTACCACGCCTTGCGATTGATGTGCGTGAAGGGTGGCACCGAATTTTAGAAATGTTGCAAATCCCTGTGTTTTTGGACCCTGACCCCGCGGATCTGCGTGAGGGGTGGCACCGAATTTCAGAAATGTGGCAAATCCCATGTGTTTGTTTACCCTGACCCCGCGGATCTGCGTGAGGGGTGGCACCGAATTTCAGAAATGTGGCAAATCCATTGTGTTTTTGGACCCTGACCCCGCGGATCTGCGTGAGGGGTGGCACCGAATTTCAGAAATGTGGCAAATCCCTGTGTTTTTGGACCCTGACCCCGCGGATCTGCGTGAGGGGCGGCACCGAATTTCAGAAATGTGGCAAATCCCTGTGTTTTTGGACCCTGACCCTGCGGATCTGCGTGAGGGGTGGCACCGAATTTCAGAAATCCCCTGTGTTTTTGGACCCTGACCCCGCGGATCTGCGTGAGGGGTGGCACCGAATTTCAGAAATGTGGCAAATCCCCTGTGTTTTTGGACCCTGACCCCGCGGATCTGCGTGAGGGGTGGCACCGAATTTCAGAAATGTGGCAAATCCCTTGTGTTTTTGGACCCTGACCCCGCGGATCTGCGTGAGGGGTGGCACCGAATTTCAGAAATGTGGCAAATCCCATGTGTTTTTGGACCCTGACCCCGCGGATCTGCGTGAGGGGTGGCACCGAATTTCAGAAATGTGGCAAATTTTTGGACCCTGACCCCGCGGATCTGCGTGAGGGGTTTTCAGAAATGTGGCAAATCCCTGACCCTGACCCCGCGGATCTGCGTGAGGGGTGGCACCGAATTTCAGAAATGTAGCAAATCCCTTATGTTTTTGGACCCTGACCCCGCGGATCTGCGTGAGGGGTGGCACCGAATTTCAGAAATGTGGCAAATCGCTTGTGTTTTTGGACCCTGACCCCGCGGATCTGCGTGAGGGGTGTCGATTTCGAGCCCCCCCAGCAATTCAGACAACGCGCCCAGGGGGTGCTAA
Source organism: Prorocentrum cordatum (assembly GCA_963575745.1). Lineage (NCBI taxonomy): Eukaryota > Dinophyceae > Prorocentrales > Prorocentraceae > Prorocentrum > Prorocentrum cordatum. The sequence goes on from CAUYUJ010003658.1 coordinate 535,457, forward strand.
GAAGCCGGTTTGGGCCTCCCCCCCCCTCGCGCGGTCAATCAACTAGTTACAGTAACCAGCAATAAGTCAACTAGTTACAGTAACCAGCAACAAGCAGAATTGTAACCTTGGAAACTACAAGCTACAACTGGTACAGGAAACTGCGAACCTCGCTCCTACAGCCTGGTGGCCCCACAAGGGGGCCGGCGGATCATGGCATCTTTGCGCGAGTCCGATCCGACTACCTACACCAGCAGCGCCTATGCGTTCGCCCTACCAACGATCAAGTACACGACAAGACCACTACGCGACGAACGCAGCATTCGTAGACGACACTCTAATTGAGGCACGTTGCAAAAAGAACGACCTCATTGAGCACCGAGTTGCTGACTTAGCAAACGACGACGCACGCTGCGCTCACCAGCTACAGCTTCAAGCTCAACTACAAACTGCGCAAGGCATCTTTTACGATGCGCCGGGCAGGCAAAGGCGCCGAACGAGCTAAACAGGGACTACTCGCAAAAACAGAGCTCAGCATCTACTGCCCAATCTGGGGCCAGTACCTTACTTGCACGCGCATGTGCGACTGTCCTGGGACTCGTTGCAGCCTGGAACGCACGACCGCTATCCGCACGGTTCACCAGATCACCAAACAGAGCGCAGCATTGACACCTCAGGACCACTCAGCTCAAGATATCCGTCTCAAGACTGGCATTATGGTGCGTCTGGCGGACACATTCGCCGACTGTTCCCTCTTCCACCTAGCAGAGACATGGAATCCACCCATGACAACTACGGCAGCACAACTGAAACCGGCGTGCAACAGCGCATGTCGCTGCACCAAAAAGACGCATGTTTTGCAAGAGCAAGCAGCCCACACCACATATCAGCTACTCCTTCCTGTAACACAAACAGTCGACTTTCAAGCCGAGTTCCGACCCGGTCGATTCATTTGCTTAGCCAGATTGGCAACGCACGTTTCGCGCATCTCAGGGAGACTATTCGACCTCAGCCACGAACGGCAACAACAACCACCAACAACAACGACAGAGGCCTCTACTTGGATCGACTTCATTACAGACGACGTCACACTGCTTGCCGACACTACGACTAAGCAAGACGATGTACACCGCCAGTGGGAAGTGGCAAGATGGCCCGAGCGCGCCCGCGACGCGCCGGCGCGCGACTGCAACCATGTAGACAGGGCCAAATGTAGAGAGTTCATGCACTTCGGTGACAGCTCGCGCACCACCGCTTGGCATCGACACATGCGCCAATTCGACCGTGACAACAGCGACGCACCACCGGCGCCGAAGTCCTCGACGATCCGGGGGCGAACTCTCGCAGGGAGGCTCTTGGTGGATGCAACATGGGCTCTGCGATCATCCACACGGGGGGGGGAGGAGGATCGGACTATATGCCTTAGGGCCCTGTGCCCTTTTCGCATCTCTCTGCCTTGCCCATCTCAGCTGCGCCCGCCAGGCTTGATTATTTCGCTCTTTGCCGCAGTCGGCATATTGCGTTTTTTCTCGTACGCACAATGCTCCAGGCTTCCGCCTGAAATATGTGCAGCGTCAAAAAGTAGGCTCGGACGGGGCTTGGCGAGGATAAGTCTGTTCATGAGCGTTCCGGGACGCTTTCAGAGCGTTCTGGAACGCTCTGAGAAGGCCGCGGCGCCCCATACATCCTCCACAGCCGCCGGATCTCTGAGATTCTCGGTTTATCTTCGCGCGCGTTAGTCCTCGTCTTGGCTTCGTCTTCTAGGAGGAACAACGCGACGAATGAGCAGGAGGCGGAGGAGGTTGTGCAGGAGTCATTCTCGCCCTGTCGCCGAGGACCTGGTCGGGAGGCTCGTCGAGGCGCGCCTGGACGGCTCCGCTGGGGGGGCGTCGAAGGGCGCGGGGGGAGCGGCGCTGCCGCTTGCGGACGTGATGGTGCCGCGGCCTCGGCGCGGGGCGAGCGCGCAGGGTCAGGTCCGCAGTCAGGTCCGGGTGGATCTTTTTTTGAAGTGTGTCTAGAAACCTGGAGGTTCTCGGGCCCTGGCGTGGTCCTTATCAGCTTTGCCTTTTTAAGAGCTTTCAGGGAAGACCCGCATTTTCCCAAACGGCTGTCTCATGCGTCCGAAAATCAAAAGACGCGTGATCCGCAGAGGGCTCATATGCACCCCCACCATACCAGACCAGGGCCATCCTGGGCCCCATGATACTGTGTACGCCTCCCTGGCCGAGGCCAGCATGGTCAAGGGGAGGGAGACATGCCGATGCCGATTCACAAGCGACGAACGTATCCATACTAATTCCCTCGCGGTCTGGATACCGAGGCACGGACCCATGGATACGTCCAAAGCTGTCCTGCCTCCATGGGGTCGCAGCCGAGGGTGCCAGACTGCCATGCTTTGAACACGGAGAGGTGGGGGGAACCCGACGTGAAACGGAGGCCCCGAATCCAGGATATCGGTTGCCCGTGTTTCGGTTCGTGTCGTGCATGACGTGCGTGCGGACAAGGCGGGGCAGCGCTAGGCCCAGGCCACGCCAAAATGAGTCGTGTTCCCGCCGTCCAGCCGTCCAGGTTGGTACCTGGGGTTGTCCTGCGTGCGCCAGGGCGTGCCCTGAGTTGTCCCGTGGTTGTCCCGATTCCCGATGGTCGTCCCGCAGTTCTCCCGTTTTTGCTGTCCCGATGGTTGTGCAGTGGTTGTCCAGTTTTTGTCCCAAGGTGGTTCCGTTGCTTGCGAGTTCAAACCAGGCATCATAAGCCCCACCCCACAATTGATTTCCTTATCGCCTGCAGGGTGGTCTTATGGGTATGCGTCCCGCTCACGTTCGATGCCCTCCCTTTGATCTCGCCTTCTTGGGCCTCCCAGGGGGGCCCTCGCCGCCACGGCCGGGCCCGCCCCGGCGGTCCGAGCGCACCCTGGGAGAGGGCCTGGGAAGCAGCGGTGTCAGTACAGGCCGGGGGGTTGGGGCTGGGCAGCCTGGGGATGCAAACTAGACCGCCAAGAATCCCCTAGGCTGTGGAAGAGAGTAGGGGAGGGCGGGCCGCAGGAGCCGGTGCAGACGGCGACCGACTCCAGGAGGAGCGTCATGAGCAACAGATGAACGCCGCCGCCGCCGCTGTCATGAGCAAAAGATGAGCATCAGATCATCCTTCGCTGCCGCTGTCGTTCGCGCAGTCGGCCGACAAAGCCCGCACCACGACCGAGGCACCCGCACCAGCGCTCGGGCCAAGGCATGGAGATTGCCGGCACGCCACCAGTCAGAGGCCCACAGCCCGCACGACCTGCGGCCAACACCCAGCAGCCCAGCGCGCCGGCCGTACCAGCGGGATCACGAGCACGGCTCCGCCAGCGCCGCCCGCGGCAGGGCGGTGCGGCAGGGCGGTGCAGGGCGGTGCGCCTGCGTCCAGGCGCGCTGCGCCGAGCTCCTCGTGGCCCACTGGGAGGCGGCGGCGACCCCGCCAGCGAGGCAGCCAGTGCAGGGCGCGAGGCGGGCCACGCGGAGCGGCTGTGTTCCGCCAGCCGCGCACCGGCGGAGCGGCGAGCAGGGCCCAGGTCTGGGGGCACGGAGGGTGTCGGCGATTCGGTCGGTTCGGTTGCGTTGCAGATGGTCGCGTTCGGTCGGTTGCCGTGTCGTTGCTCCGTCGCTGCGCCCTCCTACTGAGGTTGCTTGCGGCAGGTCGGTTTCGGCGGCCGGTTTCGATTTCGCTGCCGGTTCGGCCGGTATTTGGTTGTACGGTCGTTGTGGACGGCCTTGAGGGCGAGGAAGGAGCAAGGGAGATATTCGATTTGTTGTATGAGGATCCTTGCGCTCGAGGCTTCGGGGTTTGTTCAAAGCTGGCGGGTCTTGCCTCTTAGGGAACGGCTGGGACCACGTGATGCAAATCAGTACTTGATATGATCACCAAGAAACAACATCATGTTGGGATCGACGGTGCACAGTGCAGAGCAAGATGGGACACATGCCAGCAAGTCATGCCCGCATCTCTCGGCTTCTATTAAGCCACGCCCGAGTCCGCCTCGTGAGCCATGCCCATCTTCAAACCACACCCGAGCCCGAGCCCAGACTCCTACGGATGACGATGGTCAGATCGTTATGATGGCGCGATGGTGGTGAATGGTGAGGGTTGTAATGGTCACGATGACGGTGATGATACTCATTACGATTATGAGACAGGTGACGATGATGACGAAGATCATGATGGTGATGATACTGTTGTTGATGATGTCAATGGCAGTGTCATGTTCATTATTGCGATACTGGTTACCATCGTCAATAAGGCAATCGTATTGTGATGCTGGTGATGGCGATGGTAATGACGATCATGGTGTCGATGATGACCATGATGATGATGATGATGATGATGATGATGATGACGATGACGATGACGATGACGATGACGATGCCAGTGATGATGATTCTGATAATAATAAAAATGATAATAATAATACTAATGCTAATGATGATATTAATGATAATGATGATGATAATGAGGATGCTAATGATGATGATGATGATGATGATGATGATGATGATGATGATGTCGTCAGTGATGATGCTGCTGCTGCTGATGATGAATGCGATTCGGATAACGATGATGAGATTATCTTGGAAAATTATATTGATGACGATGCTGACGCCGATCTTGGTGCTGCTGCTGAGGATGATGACGACGACAATGATGATGATGCTGAGGACGATGCTGATGCTTATGATGATGGTGATGGTAATGGTGATGGTGATGCTGTCGACGATGATGATAATGATGATGATGATGATGATGGTGATGACTGATGATGGATGATGATGATGTTGCTGGTGATGATGATGATGATGATTATTATGATGATGATGATGGTGATGATGGTGATGGCGATGGTGATGGTGATGGTGATGGTGATGATGATGCTGATGACGATGATGACGATGAGGTTGAGCAGGATTATGGTTGCACTAACATGAATTCGTGTATTATGCTTATATTATCATCTTTATGCATGCGTACCCGAAAAAAAACGGTGACTTAAATTCTAGACGCTTCGCGTATCCCCACCACTGTCGGAGGTGGACAGAACCCCCAACAGTGACACGTCGACTAGTGAATTGTCCGTTTTCGGTTCTCGAGAGGGCGCCGTGGCCGTTATTTTCCAGGCTTGCGCCCGCCAGGTTTGGGCCTCAGGTCGTTTTCACTAAACCACGTTTTACTAAAGGGGGGTCTGTCCATCCCTGACACTGTCTGTGCACGTGCTCGAGCTCTCAGGATACCCTGCCGTCAGCTCCCCTTCGGCTTCGCGGCTGCATTGTGAGCGGGCCGGCCGGCCTGTGCCTGTTGTAACTAATTAGCCTCGCTCGCGCCCTGGACTTTGCTTTTGCCGCCTGACCCTTGTCTCGCGGCCGCGACCAAAAAAGTTCCCCCACCACTCCGTAGCCTGGCTCAAGCCATCTGAAATGGGCGGGAAGTCGGCCTCGCCATGGCCGGTTCGGGCGGTGTGGGTACTGCCGCGACTCTGCGAAGAGCGCCTCGTGCACGCGGAGCTGGGGTTCGCTGGCCGACGCATGCCGCTCGTCGGGCAGCTGCGCGTGGGGCCAGGCTCTCCTTGGAAGGGCTGAACCGCCGGCTGCAGCGAGAGCGGAACGAGGCGTACCGCATCATTCCAGCGTGCGACGTCCCTTGGGTGGCCAGGCGGCTGACGCTCTCCGCGCCGGCCCTCGCAGCAGCCCTCGGGGGGCCGGCAGTCGACCACGAGCAAGTCTTGCAGCGTAACGTTTCCGAGCACGCCCGATGGCTCCCTCGTGCAGGGGCGCCTGCCCGCGCCTGGCGTGCCGCGCAGCGCGGCCCTCGCCTGCGTCGCATCGTGCGTCCGAGGGAGGGGCGCCGGGCTGGGGCGCCGATCGTCTTCAACGCTGAGGCGCTGGCGTTTGTCCCGACTGTCGCCTATGACGCTCCCCGTGGCGGCCAGGGAGCAGCTGTTGGCAATGGGCGCCCAACTGCGCCAGCAGCTGACGATGGCCCCCCCCAGGCTTCGGGGTCAGGGGCGACGGCGTCTACGCTGGCGGACTGGCTGCGTCGCTTTTTCATGTGCAACGTGCAGGGCGACTCTGGCTCCAGCGCCGTTCTGCTCATCGCGCTGCGCGCGTAGTGCTCGCCTCCATCCCCGGGCGTGCGGTCGCCATCTCAATGCGCAGGGGGGCGCGGCGGGCTGTTGAGCAGATGCACGGTGCGATTCCCTCTCAGAGCTCGGAGGTTCTGAGGTCCGTCTCCCGCAGGCGCCCCCGCAACCCTCCCGCGGGCAGGTTTGGAGATCGCTGCAAGTGCCATCGACGCGGCCAATGCCTTTTCTTGCACCACCATGCCGACGCCCCTCCCAGATGGCCCGACATGCCCGACGCCTTGGACAGGCACGTTTTGGCGGAAGGGTCCACCCAAGTAACCATGTCCACTTTGCTTGACCCTTGGTTGAAACGGGCGGTCCCTTGGAAGTCCGAAGTCTGGGATCCTTATTCATGTTTGGTGCGACGCGGGGCGCCGAACGCAGCGGCGCGCGGGCGTGCAGATGCGGAGGCGTTGCCCTTGATGGTGGAGGGCGCTGGGGTTGAGGCCATTGCGGGCCTTCTCCATTTCCGCGACGTTGTCGACGCGACCCTCGCCTTATCTCCGCAACTCGTTCAGGTTTGGTTGCTCGCCCGTGGCTTCTTCCGGGGGCGCGAGGTCCCATGCGGGGTCGTGCTGGCAGGCTGGGCCGATGGCGGCATGCGCGATTACTTCGGATCGAGAGGCGCGCGGTTCGAGTTGGCGGTGCAGCCGCGTTTGCACTTGCGACGCTGCCTCTTGACTGGCGCACTTGGCATCGTCGAACTCGACGCAGAATGGTGCCTAGACTTCTTTGGATTCTCCCAGGAACTTGAATTGCGCGCCGCGTCGGCGCAAGACCTTGCGCGCAGAAATTGTGGTGTGGCGTCGCGAAATCGCCAGAGGCACAGTGGCGCGCGCGTTGGCCGCGTTGTCGGACGACCCCGAGGTGGGCGTGTATCGGCGCGCCCCCCTGGCTGTCCTGCCCCGCCGGCTTCCTCGGGCAAGCCGGGTCCGCTTCTGGCGGGGTTGGGCGCGGTGCAGGAGATGAAATGCACGATAGCGGTCGGCAAACGCTGCGGTACAGCTACAGGACCGCAGCCTCTGGACCATTCGGCGCGGAGGCCCCCCATGCCGCATCGCCGAGGGGCATGGCGTCATCCTGTGCGCGCAGTGCCGCGAGTGCGCCAGGTCCCGGCGCGGGCGCGGCCCAGTGCATCCTCGCGAACTTGCTGGTGGGTCGCGCCTGCGTGGAGCTCCCCTGGCCGAGCGCGGTGGCCTGGTGCGGCTTCTCCGGGAGGTTCTTTCAATGGAGAGATTGCAATCCCCTCGGACAGGACGTCGACCCCTCTCGCCTACGGCGCGGCTGACCAACACTGGAGGTTGCACGCCGCGCTTCAGCTCAGCATGGGCGGGGGTTCTCTCGGCAGAATCCGGCGGGCTGGGCGAGAGCAGGGCATTGCCGCTCGTCGCCCATGGCGAGCCCGACCCCGTCCGTCTCCTGCCGCGCCTCCCCGCTCAAGAAAATGCTGCTGGCGAAGGCGGGCCCGAACTCCAACAGCTACGGCGCTGCGATCAGCGAGCGCGAGAAGTGTGGGCAGGGTCAGGGCGGGCAGCGGGGGCTGAAGCTGGGGGGGGAGGTGGAGGAGACATGTGGGTGGAGCAGGGCAGGGCGGCAGCGGCGGCGCGGGGGGGGGCGCGACGGGGGCGAGGGGAGGAGCGGGAAGAGACGGCACTGGCGCGTGGACGTGCTTCCAGCGCGCGTGGGCAGACGCTGACCTCGAGTCGTGGCCGCGACGGCGGCTGGGGAGAGACGCGGCGCGAATCGCATGCGGCAGGGCAGGGGCCGGCGACGCTGGTGCCGCGCCATCTGCGCGAGAGGCGCGGGCTATGGCAGCCGGCCCCGGCAGTGCTCAGCGAGACGTCGGCGGCGGCCCCGGGGCCGAACCTGCCGCGCGAAGGGCGGGCAGTGGCAGCCGGCCCCGGCGGTGATCAGCGAGATTTTGGCGGCGACGCTGGCGCCGCATTTTTGTGCGCGAGGGGGGCGGGCAGTGGCAGCCGACCTTGGCAGTGCCCAGCGAGACGTTGGTGGCGACGCTTGAGCCCAACCGCATGTGCAAGAAGGGCGGGCAGTGGCATCTGGCGCTGGCGGTGCTCGGCGAGATGTTGGCGTCGACGCTGGGGCCCAAGCACTGGCGCGAGAAGGGCGGGCAGTGGCGGCCGGCCCTGGCAGTGCCCAACGAGATGGCGGCGGCGACGCTGGAGCCGAACTTCCTTTGCGAGAAAGGCCGGCAGTGGCAGCTGACCCCGGCAGTGCTCAGCGAGCGCCTGGTGGCGACGCTGGAGCCCAACCTCTCGCGCGAGAAGGGCGGGCATGGGCAGCCGGCCCCGGCGGTGATCAGCGGGGTGTTTGCGGCGTCGCTGGCGCCGCACCTTTCGCGCGAGAAGGGCGGGCAGTGGCAGCTGACCCTGGCGGTGCTCAGCGAGATGGCGGCGGCGACGCTGGAGCCGAACCTCCTCTGCGAGAAGGGCGGGCAGTGGCAGCCGGCCAGGGCGGCGCTTAGCCAGAAGTTGGTGGCGACGCTGGAGCCCGACCTCCTTTGCGAGAAGGGCTAGCAGCGGCAGCTGACTTTGGCGGTGCTTAGCGAGGTGGCGACGGCAACGCTGGAGCGCAACCTGACGCGCGAGAAGGGCGGGCGGTGCCAGCCAGCACTGGCGGTGCTCAGCGCGATGTTGGCGGCGCAGGTGGCGACGCTGGAGCTCTTCTACCTCGCGCGCGAGAAGGGCGGGCAGTGGCAGCCGGCCCTGGCGGTGCTCAGCGAGATGTTGGCGGTGACTCTGGGGCCCATGCCCCGGCGCGAGAAGGGCGGGCAGTGGCATCTGGCCCTGGCGCTGCTCAGCGAGATGGTGGAGGCGACGCTGGGCCGCGACCTGACGCTCGAGAAGGGTGCGCAGCGGCTGCCGGCCCTGGCGGTGCTCAACGAGATGGCGGTTGCGACGCTGGAGTCCAACGTCCTGCGCGAGCAGCGCGGGCAGTGGCGGCCGGCCCTGGCAGTGATCAGCGAGATGTTGGGTGCGATGCTGGAACCGAACCTCCTTTGCGTGAAGGGCCGGCAGTGGCAGCTGACCCTGGCGGTGCTCAGCGAGCGCTGGGCGGCGATGCTGGGGCCCAACCTCCTGCGCGAGAAGGACGGGCGGCGCCAGCCAGCACTGGCGGTGCTCAGCGAGATGTTGGCGGCAACGCTCGAGCCCGATGCGACGCGCGCGAAGGGCGGGCAGCGGCAGCTGACCGCGGCCGTGCTCAGCGAGATTTCGGCGGCGACCCTGGGGCCGCGCCTTTTGTGCGAGAAGGGCTGGCAGCGGCAGCTGACCTTGGCAGTGCTCGGCGAGATGGCGGCGGCGACGCTGGGGCCCAACCTCTTGCGCGAGAAGGGCGGGCAGTGGCAGCCGGCACTGCCGGTGCTTAGCGAGATGTTGGCGGCGACGTTTGGGGCCCAATGTGATGCGCGAGAAGGGCTGGCAGTGGCATCTGACCCTGGCACTGGTCAGCGAGATGGCGGCGGCGACGATGGAGCCCAACCTCTCGCGCGAGAAGGGCGGGCAGGGGCAGGCGGCCCTGGCGGTGATCAGCGACATTTTGGCGGCGACGTTGGAACCCTACCTGAGGTGCGAGAAGGGCGAGCAGTTGCATCTGGCCCTGGCGGTGCTCAGCGAGAGCACTGTGAACAGCGCGTGCGAGAAGAGCAGGCGTTGGCAGCGGTAGCCGGTTGGGGCGCTACGGAACGAGATCTTGATCGTAAACTTGGAGCCCGACATCACCTACGGCGCCCTGAACAGCGCGTGCGATAAGAGCACGCGCTTGCAGTGGGCAGTGGGCAGTGGCGCTGCTGAGCGAGATAGCGGTCGTCGTGAAGCTGGAGTCCGCCAACTTCACCTAGGGCATTGTGAACAGGGCGTGCGAGAAGAGCAGGCTTTGGCAATCGCAGTGGGCTGTGGCGCTGCTGAGCAAGATCCTGTTGGCGAAGCTGGAGGCCGTCATCACCTACGCCAGATCGTGGTCGTGAAGCTGGAGCCCAAAATCATAACCTGCGGCATCGTGAACAGCACGCGCAAGAAGAGCAGGCGTTGGCAGAAGCAGCAGATTGTGGCGCTGCTGAGCGAGACGGCAGTCGTGAAGCTGGAGCCCGACATCGGCCGCTACAGCACTGTGATCAGCGCCCGCGAGAAGGGGCAGTGGCAGCCAGCTCTGGCTCGGCTCAGCGAGATGCTTGGGGGCGAAGCTGGAGCCCACCATCATCGCCTACGGCGCTGTGAACAGCGCGCGCGAGAAGAGCAGGCGTTGGCCGCGGCAGCACGTCGTGGCGCTGCTGGGCGAGATCCTGCTCGTGAAGCTGGAGCCCAACATCATCGCCGGCGTTGCTGTGATAACAGCATGCGAGAAGTGCAGGCGTTGGCAGTGGCAGCAAACAGCGGCTCTGCTGAGCAAGATCCTGGTCGTGAAGCTGGAGCCCAACATCACCACCTACGGCGTCCTGAACAGGTCGTGCGAGAAGAGCATGCGTTGGAAGTGGCAGCAGGCTGTGGCGCTGCTGAGCGAGATCGCGGTCGTGAAGCTGGAGCCCAACATCATCACCTACGGCACTGTGAACAGCGCGTGCGTCAGGAGCAGGCGTTGGCAGTGGCAGCCGGTCGCGGCGGTGCTGAGCGAGATCGCGGTCGTGAAGCTGGAGCCCAACATCATCACCTACGGCGCTGTGACCAGCGCGTGCGAGAAGAGCGGCCGTTGGCTGTGGCAGCCGGTCGCGGCGGTGTTGAGCGAGATCTTGGTCGTGAAGTTGGAGTTCAGCGTCATCGCTTACGACATCTTGCACAGGTCGTGCGAGAAGAGCGGCCGTTGGCAGCGACAGCAGGCCGTGGCGCTGCTGAGCGAGATGGCAGTCGCGAAGCTGGAGCCCAACATCATCACCTACGGCGCTGTGAACAGCGCGCGCGAGAAGAGCAGGCGTTGGCTGTGGCAGGCGGTTGTGGCGCCGGGGAGCGACACCGCGGTCGTGAAATTGACGCCCCTTGTCCTCGCCCACGGCATTGCGAATGTCGCGTGCGGCGGGAGCAGGCGGCAGCAGTGGAAGCCAGCAGTGGCGCTGCTGAGCGAGACCCTGGTCGTGAAGCTGGAGCCCAACATCATCACCTACGGCATGCTGAACAGGTCTTGCGCGAAGAGCGGTCGTTGGCAGTGGCAGCCGGTCGTGGCGGTGCTGAGCGAGATCCGGTTCGTGAAGCTGGATCCCGACATCGTCACCTGCGGCGCTGTGGACAGCGCGCGCGAGAAGTGCAGGCGTTGGCAGTGGCAACCAGTTGTGGCGCTGCGGAGCGAGATCTTGGTCGCGAAGCTGGAGCCCAACATCACCAACGGCGTCCTGAACAGCGCGTGCGACAAGCGCGGCAGTGGGCAGTGGCGCTGCTGAGCGAGATAGTGGTCGTGAAGCCAGAGTCCGCCATCATCATCTAGGTCATTGTGAACAGGACGTGCGAGAAGAGCAGGCGTCGGCAATCGCAGTGGGTTGTGGCGCTGCTGAGCGAGATTCCGTTCGCGAAACTGGAGCCCGCTATCGTCACCTGCGGCGCTGTGAACAGCGCGTGCGAGAAGAGCAGTGGCAGCCAGCAGTGGCGCTGCTGAGCGAGATCGTGGTCGTGAAGCTGGAGCCCAACATCATAACCTACGGCGCCGTGAACAGCACGTGCGAGAAGAGCAGGCGTTGGCAGTGGCAGCAGATTGTGGCGCTGCTGAGCGAGATGGCAGTCGCGAAGCTGGAGCCCAACATTAGCCGCCACAGCATTGTGATCATCGCCTGCGAGAAGGGGCAGTGGCAGCCAGCAGTGGCGCTGCTCAGCGAGACCCTGGTCGTGAAGCTGGAGCCCAACATCATCACCTACGGCACTGTGAACAGCGCGCGCGGGAAGAGCAGGCGGCGGCCGTCGCCGCCAGCAGTGGCGCTGCTGAGCGAGATCCCGGTCGTGAAGCTGGAGCCCAACATCATCAGCTACGGCATGCTGCACAGGTCGTGCGAGAAGAGCGGCCGTTGGCAGTGGCACCCGGTCGTGGCGGTGCTGAGCGAGATCCTGGTCGTGAAGCTGGATCCCAACATCATCACCTACGGCACCGTGAACATCGCGTGCGAGAAGAGCAGGCTTTGGCAGTGGTAGCCGGTTGTGTTCCTGCGGAGCGAGATCGTGGTCGTGAAGCTGGGGGCCAACATCATCACCTACGGCATCGTGAACAGCGCGTGCGAGAAGAGCAGGCGTTGGCAGTGGCAGCCATCAGTGGCGCTGCTGAGCGAGATCGTGGTCGTGAAGCTGGAGCCCAACATCATCACCTACAGCGTCGTGAACAGCACGTGCGAGAAGAGCAGGCGTTGGCAGTGGCAGCAGGTTGCGGCGCTGCTGACCGAGATGGAAGACGTGAAGCTGGAGCCCACCATCAGCCGCTACAGCGCTGTGATCAGCGCCTGCGAGAAGGGGCAGTGGCAGCCAGCTCCGGCTCGGCTCAGCGAGATGTTGGGAGTGAAGCTGGAGCCCACCATCATCGCCAACAGCGCGCGAGAAGAGCAGGCGTTGGCAGTGGCAGCAGGTTGTGGCGCTGCTGAGCGAGATGGAAGTCGTGAAGCTGGAGCCCAACATCGGCCGCTACAGCGCTGTGATCAGCGCCTGCGAGACGGGGCAGTGGCAGCCAGCTCCAGCTCGGCTCAGCGAGATGTTGGGAGTGAAGCTGGAGCCCACCATCATCTACGTCACTGTGGGCAGCGCGTGCGAGAAGAGCAGGCCTCGGCAGTAGACCGAGCGGCCCCCTCTGACGACGATGACCGGTAGAGGGGGGAAGGGGGGGAAAAATTGAGATCCCCGCTGGCAGAGGAATGTAGCTGACATGAGCTGATTTTGGTTTAGAAGCCCCTCTTTGTGGATGTACGGCCAGGTGACTCGTAGATGTATAGCTAGGCGACTCAACTGATGCCCTTCTGGTGGATGTATAGCTAGGCGACAATTGGTTCAGAAGCCCTTCTGTGTGGATGTATAGCTGGGCGGCTCAGCTGAGCAGACGCTGCACAGGCAGCCTGGCGGGGTGGCGGCGGCGCCGTCGACCCCTGCGCTGGCCCTGTCTGCGCCGCTCGGAACCTCCCGCCGCTGCCTGGTCGGGGAGCCTTCGACGCGTGACTTGCAGTGGGGGGCCATGCGAAGACAAAAGAAAATGCTTCGCCGGATAGGTGATGTCAATTCCCACCTGCCCCGGTCTCCCCTTCCCGCGCGTCCGCGGTTCCCTCTGCTGGCGCCCTCGACACACGCACCCTGGCCAGTCCCCACGCTTGCGTCTGCAATTCCTGGGCGTCTGGTCTGTAGTATTCTTGTCAGCTGGCCGTGCCTGGTGCCGGCCCTTTGGGGATTCATCTGCCGTCTCATTCAGGAGTAGTTCAGCCTTTTTGCAGTGGTCGGCGCACCCCCCCACTGTCGCATCGTTACCGCCTCATGGCACGTACCTTGCCACAGCTGTGGCCCTGACCCCTGGCGCCCTGTGGCGACAAGGTCCGTCTGCGTACCTGGTGACTTCCTCCCACGGTACCCACTTGAGCTCGTGCGCGCTCGCACCTCTCGGGCTCCGATCTCCTGGTTGCGCGCGGCTTTCCCTGGTCCGCCCGTCTGGTGGCACCGCCCCGCTTGGCAGACGTGTGGTCTGCTGGAACAGAGCAGGTCACGACCTCTCCTGGCGTGCAGGATCCAATTCTTCCGCATGTGTGCATCAGCCCCCCTCGCCGCTTGCAGTTGGCTCAGCCAGCTCAGCCTCAGCCTGCGGCCTCGCCTGCGGTAGGTTCTGATTATGGTTTCGGCCGCTGTGCTCTTAGATTCGCGCTGTGCTAATTTGACAGGCCCTTGGCCCGGACCTCTCAGCTCGGCGACTGCGAATTCGCGTCCGCCCGCGACCAAAAAAATATCCCCACCAGCCCTTCCAGAAATGGGTCCCCGGGGAGTGGAGGTGATGAGGGAAACGGGGGAGCATGCAGAAGAACAAAGGGCAAGGTAACCCGCCATATACCCCAAGAGGGGGAGGATGTAGGAGTCGTCGTCGTCGTCGGAGTAGGAGGAGGAACAGGAGGAGGAGCAGGAGGAGGAGCAGGAGGAGGGGGAGGAAAATGATGAGGAGGATATGGAGGAGGGCGAGGACCAGAAGGAGGAAAAGGAGAAGGAGGAGGAGGCGGAGGAGGAGGAGAGGGAGGGGGAGGAGGGACGAGGAGGAGGAGGAGGAGAACAATGGCGAGCTTGGGGGCCTCTTGGGCCGTCTTTGGGGCTTCTTGGCGGTCCCGTAGGGCCTCTTGCGTATCTCGGGGAGCGTTTTGGGGCCTCTTGGGGGTCTCTTGGGAGCCTTCTGGAGGCATTTTGGGCGCCTCTTGGGGCCCTCTTGGGGTGCTCTTGGGGCGCTCTTGGGAGCCTTCGGGGCGTTATTGGGGCCATGTTGGAGGAGATATATCAAAGAAGGGGGGGTCACATATTAGCCTTGCCCTTCTAGACCGCCTCGAATCGCTTCTTGGGCCCCTCGTGAGGCGATCTTGGAGCGATCTTTGGCGCTCTTCGGGCCGTCTTGGGGCTCTCTTGGGCCTCTCTTGCGGCCCTCTTGGGCAAGCGTGGAGCCATCTTGAGGCCTGTGAATGCCATCGGAAACGAAAAAGCGAGAAAGCCAACACCATTGACTTCCCGTAGGTTTTGGCATGATGTTGGCCTCTCGGGGGGCTCCGTGGGGAGCTCTTTGGCCACTTGCGGCCGTCTTGGTGCGGTCTTTAGGCCTCTTGGTGCATCTTGGGATCCATTTTGAGGCATCTTGCGCTATCTTGAGCCATCTTGGAGGCTATCGTGGGCTCTCTGAGGCCCTCTTGGAGCCGTCTTGGGTCATCTCGGACGCCCCAACGACCCGCGGAACCCTCCGTCCAGGTCCAGGGGAGGGGGTAGGAGGAGGGGTAAACCCCTCACCGAAGGGGAAGAAGGGTGTTGGAAGAGGAAACTGTCTAGACCACCGACGCCCAGAGGGCTGGTGGGATTACGTATGATCCACCTTGTGCTCTCAGCATGGGGTCCACCAAGGTCTCTACACGAGGCCGTGTGGGCTCTGAAGAGCAGCATGGGCGCGGTGCTTAGTCTGAGGCGCGTCGACCTTACTGCATGGCTTTCGATGACGGCATGAGTGGTGCCCAGAGGTTTGTACCGTCATTGCCGTTCCCCGTCTCCCACGCCCTTGGGCCCCACATACCGCTATGTGGATCATGCCAAGACCGTCCGACACCATCAGCAAGCTCAGCATCCTATGATGTGTCCCTCCTTAGTCCTCCTGCTCTTCCTGTCTTTTCTTTCTCCTTCCTCTCTTTCCCCGTGCGCCCCCAGACCCCCAGAGCCGCCAATATCCCGTCATATGTTTGCCCGAGACCTTCTCACGTCTTCAAGCGCGTGTCTTTCCTTCCTCCTCAGTCCTCTTCCTTCTCTCAAGGGGAGCATGGCCTCCTACTGGCCGCGGGTAGGGACTGTGTGGGCGATCACGTAGCCAGAGCTGCGGCCGCTGCGTGGTCAGAATTCGTCACCGCCCTTATCCGAACCATCGATCGGCGTGACACAGGGGCTTTCCTTACATTATCCGTAGGACTGCGCGAAGAGGTGTGGCGGACGCGATCCACGCCGACATTGCGGCCCCACGCCATGATCGGAACGCGAGGTTCGTGCTGGCCCTTCGTGCGTCCCAGCACGACTCGGGGCAAGTCGGCAGAAAATTGTCTTGCAGCGGCTGCTCGTGTTTCTTCAACCGCCAGCGGCTCTAATGCTGCACCAACAACAGATACCCTCGCCCCTCTTCCTGAAGCGATCGTGCCGCTCTGTGGTCGTCAGATTTCACGCGGACGAACTCCAAAGTACATTGACACCAGAAATAGATTGGACATGGCCGTGCAGACATTTTCTTTACGCGACAGGTTCTAAACCGCTACAGTAAATGCTACGCGGGCGGGCTAAAACTCCACGACAAGACCCACGACCTTCTGATATCCCGGGTGTCGAACCGGATCATTTCGCACGTGGGCAACAGGGTGATGTCTGCCCCAGTTGCACGAAAACCGTTTCCAATGGTGGCGGCACCGCCACGATCGCGTCGCAGACGGGCTGGCCGACCTCACCCTGGACATGCAGAAGACATGCGAGACGCGTTACGAGGCAGTCGCCCTCACGCTTGAGAGCCCCAGCGTGATCATCGGCTTCTGCGGGAGGGAGACTGCGCAGCCGCGGCGTGGATCATCGGCTTCTGCGGGCAAGCACTGGAAAGGGGGGGGACGTTTGGGCCGTTAGTTAGGCGTATGTATCGAGTTGCCGTACAATGCTCACCGAGCAGATGCTGTAGCCCTTGACGAAGCATCGCGTGAGTTTGCAGCCCTTCTGGCTCTGTAAAGCTGATGGCCAAAAGCGGGCACCCAGGTTTCTTGCGCTTCAGAAAAGAATAAGAACGCTTCGCACACCTTGAAGTAGTGTGGCTGAGATGACGTAGTTTTCTGTCCCATGTGTTGTCGTACAACTACTACTGGCCCCAGTCGCACCCCCTTTGCTTGCACGGCCGCCGCAGATACAGGGCGCCAGGGTTTACTCCAGACCGCTCGTCGTGAGCTGCCTTACACGAATGGCCACCCTAGTCGGTCCGTGTTGCAGGTGTTGGTGAAGATTTTGACTGCCGCGCTATACCAGACACTGCGGGGTGAGATCGCAGCGGAACGGAGACACCCCCACCAGGAAATCAATTTCGGTTTCGTGATCGTGTCGCGCGTGCGGGCGGGGCGAGGCTGCGATGGCGCGCGAGAACAATGACCCCGCCGTCGCTACGGCGATTCGGATCAGTGGACCGCCCTTCCACCCCTGGTGGGCGCGCGGTGGCCCAGGGTGTCCCGCTGTGGTGTCCTGTGTCGTCCCGTTGGTGCCTTGTTGGTGTCCCGTTTGTGTTCCGTCGGTGGTGGGCGGGCGGTGGCCAGGGGAATCCGTCTAGGTATCGATAGTGAAGTCGATCGTGGGATCGATAATGACATAAATCGTTCGAATGGGATGGATAATGGAATCAAACGTGAGACCAACAGTGTTGTTGATGATGGCGTTGGTGGTTGTGTTCGAGCTGTCGGATGTCTAGGGCGGCGGCGTCCCCTTGAGTCGCGCAGATCACGCGGGGACAGGCGATGTCACAATGGGCGAGCACAATGGGTTCGACCGCTGAATCCATTCGTGCTAAGACTGGCCGTGAGGTTGATACATATGATTAATCGAATGAGATCGAAAGCGGGGGCGATGGTGACATCACATCGCAGCACAGCATCGTCATCACGCGTCGGCGCTAACCCGAGGGAACGTCACCATCATTTTCACCACCACACCCGATCGCATTTGCCAGCAGTTGTTTCCCCCCCACCCCACACCCCCACACCCGGACCTCCTTCTCACCAGAACGTATCACCCGAAAGGTGGTCGTATCGGAGGTTTGGGTGAGTTAGCAGTGGGACGGAGTGCCCACCACCAGGAAATCGATTTCGGTTTCGTGTTCGTGTCGCGCGTGCGAGCAAAGCAAAGCTGCGTGGGCGCACGAGAACAATGACCCCGCCGTCGTTATGGCGATTCGGATGCAGTGGACCGCCCTTCCACCGCTGTTGGGCGCGCGGTGGCCCAGGGTGTCCCGCTTTGGTGTCCTGCAGCGTCCCGTTGGTGCCCCTTTGGTATCCCGTCGGTGTTCCGTCGGCGGTGGGCGGGCGGTGGCCGGGGGTGTTCGCGTAGGTATCGATAGTGAAGACGATCGCGAGATCGATAAGGACATCGCTCGAATGGGATGGATAATGGAATCGAAAGTGAAGCTAACAGTGTTGTTGATGATGGCATTGGTGGTTGTGTTCGCGCTGTCGGATGCCTAGGGCGGCGGCGTCCCCTTGAGTCGCGCAGATCACGCGGGGACAGGCGACATCACAATGGGCGAGCACAATGGGTTCGATCGCTGAGTCCATTCGTGCTAAGACTGGCCGAAAAAGGTTGACACATGTGATGAACCGAATGATATCGAACGCTGGGGCGATGGTGACATTACATCGCAGCACAGCGTCGTCATCGAACGTCGTCGCTAACCCGAGGGCGCGTCACCATCATCTTCACCACCACACCCGACCGCATTTGCCAGTAGTTGTTTTCCCACCCCACCCCCACCCCCGACCTCCTTATCACCAGACCTTACCACCCGGAAGTGCTCCGTCGGCGGTGGGCGGGCGGTGCCCAGGGGTGTTCCGCTTTGGTATCGATAATGTAGCCGATCGTGAGATCGACGCTGGGAACGTCTAAATGGGAGGCAACGTGAGATGATATCGGCTGCGAGGTTGAATGTGGCATCGGTTGTGATATCGGAAGTATATAGAGGAATCGATAATGGCATCGATATATCGATGGTGAGATCGAATGCGAAATACATAGTGATATCCATGGAGAGATCGATAGCGGTATGTGTGGTCGACAGTTGGATCGATGCGGTGAGATCGTAAGCGGGGGCGATAGTTCCCAACCTAGGCTCTGCCTAGAAGGGTTCTTATTCTCTGTGCTTAAAGGGGCCGGGCAGTGCACCCCGCCCCGGGCGGTTCCCCCAGGATCCGCCCCGCGGTTCCCCCAGTTACGTCCCCTTAGCTTAGTGTTGCATATCTCATCTTAGCTTAGTTTATTTCATCTTAACTTAGCTTAGCTTCATCTTAGCTCAGGTTTGTCTTAGCTTAGCTTACCTTCATCTTAGCTTTGCTGAGCTTTAGCATAGCAGAGCACAGCATCGCATAGCATAGCGTAGCATAGCATAGCATAGCATATTAGCATGGGTGTAATTCCCTACCTAGGCTCTGCCTAGAGGGTTAGCTTAGCTTAGCTGAGCTGAGTTGATCATAGCGCAGCGCTGCATTAGCATAATATAGCATAGCATAACATAGCCAAGCATAGCATAGCACAGCATAGCATAGTGCAGCATGACATAGCATGGCATATCATATCATATCATAGCATAGCACAGCTTAGCATAGCAGATCTTAGCTAACACAGCGCAGCATTACATATCATAACATATCATATCATAGCATAGCATCCCATAGCATAGCGCAGCATAGCATATCATAACATAGCATAGCAATGCTGCTTTCCTAGAGGCTCCAACTTCTAGGTCGGGTCGCACTGATGAAATGACATTACACTGCAGAGCAACATCGTCATGACCTGCCGTCGCTAATTCGAGGGCGCGCCACCAGCATCGTTATCAACGCGCCCATCGCATTTGCCCGCAGTTGGTTCTTTCCCCCACCCCCAATATCATTATCACTCGAAGGGTGGTCTTACACGTGGTATCAGTAGATTTCCGTTGCCAGTTTCCATATCATTGTGTTATTCATCTTGTTCCTCCTCGTTTTCCGCCTCTTCCTCCCCCTCCTCGTCCCGTCGCGTTGTTGATGGTTTCGCGGACCGTTTCGGATCACATCCCAGAGGCAGGGCAGTCGACGGTGTATCACAGTGTTCGCTTCGTTGTCGGAGGTTGGGTGGTGAGATCGAGATGGACAGGAACACCCCCCAGTTGGAAATCGGTTTCGGTCTTGTGTTCGTGTCGTGCGCGCGGGCGAGGCAACGCTGCGTGGGTGGGCGAGAGGAATGACCCCGCTGTTGCTGGGGCGGTACTCGACAATTGTCCGAACCTCCCCCGGTAGGCGAGCGGTGGCCAGGTTGTCCCGCCGTGGCATCTTTGTGGCTAGGGCGGGGAAACACAATCGTCCGAACCTCCCCCGGTGGGCGGGCGGTTGCCGGGTCGTCTTGCCGCGGTAATTGTTCGAATTTCCTCCCCCCGTGGGCCGGCGGTGGCCGTCGGTGTCCCGTCGGTGTCCCGTCGGTGTCCCGTCGGTGTCCTCGCGGTGTCCTCGCGGTGGCTGGGGGTGTCCCGCCGTGGTGTCTCGCGGTGTCCTCACGGTGTCCCGCGGTGTGTCGCTGTGGGCGCGCGGGGGAATGATCCCGCCGTCGCTCAAGGAATTTGGATGCAAAAGTTCGGCCCCTCAGTGGGCGGCCGGTGGCTGGGGGTGTCCCGGCGTGGTGCCCCGCCTCGTCCAGATGGTGTCCCGCGGTGCCCCGCCGTGTTGTGCCGATGGGAGGTGTTCCGTGGGGTCCCGTGGTGTCCCGCGGTGTCCCAGTGGTGTCTTGCCGTGTCCCGTGATGTCCAGTGGTGTCCCGCGGTGCCCCACCGCGGTGTCCCACCGTGGTGTCCCACCGTGGTGTCCCGATCGATCGCGGTTTCGCTCGTAAGATCGATAACTACCGAGACGTGGTGAGATCGGTAGTGAGATCGATCGGTGGGTCGATAGTCATGTCGATAATGAGATCGGTAGTTGTATATATTTTGCGAGCGGCGGTGATATCGATAGTGAGATCGAGAGTTGTGTCGACATTATAATTGGTTGCGATGTCGATAGTGCGACCCACTGCGGGATCGACTGCGAGATCGATAATTGGACCGATTGCGATCTCGATTGTGCGATCGGCTGAGATCTCTCTTGAGATCGAATGTGGAATCGATTTCAGATCGGTCGAGTGAAATCGACAGTCATAACGACCGCAATTTCGATAAACATGCCGATTGTGACATCGATCGCGGGACCGATATGGATATCAATTGAGTGATATCGATCGTGAGATCAATACCGGGACCAGTTGTGAGATCGATCGGATGACATCGGTGGTGGGATTGCCTGTGGGACCGATTCGGCGGATTCTCCTGGCGCCAGCCCTAGCGACCACTCATCGCATTTCAACCGCCGCGACCAGTGCGATCACCACCGCGGCCACTGCGCGATCATCGCTGCCGCAGCTATGTGGCCCAAGCAAGCAAGCATTTCGCACGACGCCTGCTTCCCGGTGCCACGTCTGCGGGCGGCGCGCGCCTTTTCGCCGACGATCCTTCGCCGCCAGGCTCTGCCAGCGGTCCGCCGCTAGTCTCTGCCAGCTACGTCGCGAAGGATGCCCGGCGTGCCGAGCGCGAGGGGTCGCGCAGATTGTCGCGGTGTTTCGAGCGCGCCGACGGTTCCAGAACGGCCTTTGTGTCGGGGCAGCAGTTGTCCGACGCTTTGCGCGCGACGCCGACCGACGCGCGCGGCGCGGCCTCTGTCTGAAGCCCCCCAGGGCAGCATGGGCAACCGCTACATGGGGCAGAATTTGTTGGTGCACGCGGACGGGCGCTCCGGCAAACCCTTCTAGTCCGAACTCACCCGCGACCAGCGAATGCAGCCCATGCCGAATCAAGCTTGGGCGGCCATGGCCTGCTTCAAGGGGCCGCCGCAGGGCATGGGCGCAGAGGGCCGGGTCGCCCTGCTCCGCGTCGTTCGCGGCAGGGTGCTCCGCCCTCTGCCCGCTGGCATCACCGCGGCGGCTACTTTATAGATAGAGTGGTTACATCCACTTAGCGGCCTACTCAGCTCACATAGCTAAGTTAGATAGCAACCAGCTTGCTATCTAGGTTAGCAGATCACGCTAACTAAGTTGGCTAACCTACTTAGTTTGTGGTTTAGTTATTCCGTATAAAGCCAGAATAGGGGGGCTCTTATGCTGTTTTGCACCGCTGGCGCGCGAAGACGCCCTTCGCGTTCTTGGTTCGGCGGGGGGGGGGGGGGGGGGGCGCAGGCCTTGCGTTCTTCAGTCCGTCGGCGGGCAGGGCGAAGCCTTTGGTCGCCAACGAGCGCCAGGGGCGGCGAGGCGCTTCGCCCCAACAAAGCACGATGATAGCGATGGAAGCGGAAATGGCGGAGCCCAGTGGATATATTAGGAGGGGCAGTGGGGCGAACCATGTCTCATTCGAGTTTCCTCCTCGGCCGTCGCTGAGCCTCTGGCGCCCGCGAACAAAAGTAGGCGCGATGATAATTGCGCGATTAGGATGGACGGGGGGGGGGGAATGGAAAAGGAGGGGGAGGAGGAGAAGGAGGATGAGGAGGAGGAACGATGGGCGTCGTTCAAACAACAATCGCGAGCTGATCCCCCGCAGCTCGCTCATGCAGGTGATCTGTGAAACTGTGGAACTGGAATTGTCTTCCTGGACCTCCTGCCTGTTCCTCCCCGCTCTTTCTTCCCCCTCCTCCTCGCCATTCTCCGCCCCCTCCTCCTTCCCCCCTCTCATTCCTCAATTTTTCTGCGCCCCGCAGCTTTGCCTCGCGAGGGCTCAGCGCCGCGGCCGCGCGCCCGTCAGCAGCAGGGGAAATGCAATATTCTATGATGCTGCTGGTCCGGCGCGAACCCGGGGTGGTCCACGCGATGAATTTGGGCCGATGTGGCGGCCATTTCTCGAACATCCCACTCAGAGATGCACGGCGCTAAACATCGCCAATTTTCGCGCGAAAGAGGGCCCCATCCAGACGCAACCTGTTGTGACGTGTTTTCAAACGCAACGCAACTTCCCAAGCAAACCGCTCGACCATGCACCATGCATGACGCTGAAGTAGTTACATCGCACTTCCTGCGCATGGGCAGGATTCTCGAAACAGATCCAACGAGGCGCCTGCTTGCTGGGTGTGGACCCAAGAGGCCGACGCCACAAATCACATAATGCTGGACATCGTGGAGGTGATGCAACGCCACCTCTTGCATGGCGCCCTTTTTCGCATGGCTGCTCGTTGTGCCGACCGCCCGCCACTTGCTTTATAACGCGGTGCCCCCCGCCCATGAGGAACGTTGGAAGGAGGCGCTTGTGCCGCTCAAGCTGGGCTGGAATATGAAGAGTTCAAGGGCCCTTTGGCCTAAAAACAGAAGTGCCGCGCGCCTGCCTGCGGCGGCCCATGTGGCGCTTGAGCAGATCGTCAAAGCGTCGGGGGGTCACAGTGCCAGCGCTGCTCATGATGAGTTTGTTTGTCACATCGCACAACATGGATGCAGGCATGATCTCTGCATCGAGCGTTCGGGCACCATCCGAGGCAGACACGGCGCCATTGAGATAGCGTTGAAGAGCTGGCGCGATCGACACATGCTCAGACGCGCTGCCAGACAGCAAGCCACCTGATACGACGCGCTTAGCATGTGCATTGCCATTCGGCCAGCGCCGCGCTTGGACATACTCGCGAAGGCACGCGTGGCCTTTCCCTATAGCGGCCAGCCTGGTCAGCAGCTCGTCCACCTCACTCATAGAGCCCGCCAACCATGTAGCAGCGCATCCAGCTCCATGCGACGCCCTCTGCCGGGGGCAGCATCAAGTGCCGGTCCTGAAGCAGGCCGCCCCGCTGGAAACACCACCCGAACAGCACCTCGAGCCGCCTTCTGTTCGGCCATGTCCCTGCGATCAGCTGCTGGCTTGATGCGCCGCTGAACCGACGTGATCTCTTCGGCCGAGTAGAGGTCGAAGCGGCCGGGGTCGGCGGAGCGGGCAGGGATGAGCCGCCCAGTCGGGCCTGGGAGATGGTCGCTCTTCGGGCGCGCGACGTTTTTGCAGAGCGTGCAGGGCTTGATGCCCGCTCACCTTTTCGCTTGCAGCACGTGCTTGCGGGCCCGTTCGTCTTGGGCCATGATCTGCCGCTTGCCGTGCGCCGCCGCGACCTGCGGGCGGAACGCTCTTCTTCTTTCTCCTCCTCTTTCCTCCTCGCCCCCCCCCCCCCCCCCCCCCCCCCTTGCATCCCCCCCATTCCTCTCCTCCATTGATGCGTGCTGGCATCCTCGCGGTTCCCGCGCTGCCACGCAAAAGTTTGGAAACGCGCCAGTCAACAACGCGAAGGCCCTCCTCGCTCCTTCAGCAGATCGGGGGGGGGGATATTTGGGCAGAGGGCAAATCGCTGACGCGCAGGCACCTGGCCGCATATATTCAGAGCTACTCCGCGGCTGAGACCGGGCCCATCAGGTTGGCCGAAGAAAAGCTTCAGGCGCTCCGTCGTCGCCGTGGATACGCCACCAGGCACATTGGACAATTCGCTGCCGCGCATCGCGGCGATGGTGTTCCAACGCAGTTCGTTGCTGAGGGCTGGCCAACCGTGCTAGACAAAGCTCCAATGAAACGCTTGCGTTCTCCTGCGGTTCTCACTGGCCAGGACGCTGCCTGGGGCGATCTCGCCACGATAGATGAACGCGCCCACCGATCCTTTGCGCTTCGGCGCCAGCTCGAGGAACGCATCCCTGAAAGAAGTAGATGCTTTGAAAGCTGCCTCGAGCCGCGCGAACGGACGCTTGAGCCACGCGGCCGCGCCAGACGAGCCCATCGACTTCTGCGCCAGCAGGGGGCCGGAGCCCGCGCCCTCCATGACCTTGGCGCGGCGGCGCCTGGCCAGCGTAGAAGCGCGAAAAGCATCGGGGAGACCCTCCCTGTTGACGTCAGCCATCCAGGCGGCAGTCGCCGCGGCCGTCGTCTGGGGCGACTTGCCATGCGCAGTTGTGCGGATTCTCTGCGGGGCAGAATGCATATCTCCTGAAGGGGGGCTAAGCCAAAATGGCTTGGGTCAAAATGGCTACGCGTCTATGTCGGCGTTGTCCGTGATTTATTGTTTGTGGTGTGGTTGTTGCTTTTGGTGGTGGTGTTATTGTTGGTGTTGGTGGTGTGGTTATTGCTCGTGCGGTTCTTAGTGTTGTGGTTGTTGCCGTTGTAGTTGTTTGCTGTTGCTGTTGCTGGCTGTGTTGTTGTTTTAGTCGGTCGTGTGGTGCTGCGTCTACAGGTGTTGGAAATGATGTGTGTTGTTGTTCTTGGTGCTGTGGTTCGTTTGTTGGTTGCGTGTTTGTTTGGTGCTGTTTTTGCGGTTGTTGCTGTAGTTGCTTCGCGCGCACGTGTGTATCTGCGTGCATGTTGTGTGTGTTGGTGGCGCAATCTTTTCGTCGGCTTTGAGCTTGCCATTGTTTGATTGTTAGTTGGCGTGCGTTGCTGGTAGCGTTCCTGCTGCCCATCGTGCTGGTGGTCGTGCTGGGGGTCTTGTGCATTCGTATATGCGTGGCTGCGCGTTGCGTTTCTGCTGCAACGCCCCTATCGCGGCTGCGTGCCAGCCGCTGTTGCGGGGCCGACCGATGGCCCCGAGGGCGAACATTGGCCTTGAAGGACAGATGGCGGGGGGGGGTCTGAGGTCTCGCATCTCGCTCATGGCCAGCATGATGCTCGCCACTGGCACGCGCGAGCGTCGGCCCCCTCCCCGCCCCCCCCCTCCTCTTCTTGGACGCCCGTCTCTTCGCCCGCGAGCTCCGCCTCGCAGTGCTGCGAGGCGGCCCCGAGAAACAAAGTGGCCTTGGGCGCGCAGGGGGTCGGCACAACGACCAGGATCAGCGGGTTCTGGCCCCGGGAACACGGGGGCATGGGCCAGAAGCCCATCGCGAACCAACGGAGCCCCGAATATGCCCAATGGGATTTGGCCCCCGCACCTTTCTCGGAAGCCTAGGTGGCCAATGTGGACTCGACGCTGGCCATGCCCTTCGCCTTCGCCTTTGGCCTGGGCGGGGTCTGCTCCAGGTCGGTGGCGATGGCGGCAGCGGGCCTCTTGCAGCACGCGCCCACCTTGCAGCGGCTGTTGGCGGCGTCTGCCGAGGCGTTCAGCCCCCTTCCCAAGTCGGCCGCGGGGTCGGGCCAGCGGAGTTGCAGGCGCCGTAGAGGACTCAGGGTGGGCAAGAACCACTGCTCCGCCGTCGACGGGGCGAGCATAATCCAGCTCCGCGCCATCGTTCGATGCGCACAGAGCCGCCGCGACGGACGTGGGCGAGGGCTGAACAGTCGCACCCAGCGCGCCCGACAGTTGGGGCTCGAAGCCGCTCAAGAACGGCTCCAGGGCGGCCGGTGTCATTGGCAACGTCGCAGCACTGAGCGCACCGCGGCCGCTATTTGCCGACTCGCGCTGCGCCGCAGGACGGCGGTATCTGGTAAGGGCGGCGCCGCTGCCAGCCGTGGGGCCGCTGGTGCTCGAGGCAGACCCATTGCCCATCAGCTGCTGCGCGAAAGGGGTCATCTGCAAGGGCATCTGCATGCCCTGCATGGCGCTCATGCCATCCATGCCGTCACAGCCGCCCGATGAGCCCATTGGCACCATGGCTGAAGTTGGGCTGGCCGAGATCGTCAGCATCGGCTTCAAGGGCGCGCGGGTCTTTTTGTAGCCGAACCCACGCACCCCCTGGTCGATGTCCAGCGCCGTCGCGACGGGGCGAGCCGACGGCGCGCTGCCCTTGTAGGCGCGGGAAAGACCGGGGGCGGGCAAGTCCAGCGGGTTGTCGGGATTTGTTTTAAGGTGTTGCCCAGGCCAAGGCCGCTCCTGGTCGATGCGCTTGATGTGGCCCTGGAGCACGGAGCACCACGTCTTCTTGACATCTACGCTGGCTCCTTGGGTCTCAGCAGGAAGCCCAACAGGCGCCACCATGGCCGCGCGCCGCTTGAGCAACGGAACCGATGGGCAGGCCACGCCCAGTAGCCAAAGGCGTTCAGCTAAACGCTGAAGCTTGGATTCGACCGGGGAGCGACCGTCCCGCAGGCAAGCCCAGTCGCTGTCAGCCAGGAACCTCTCCTCGAACGACATGACCTGCATCTCCCTGGACTGCCCCGGTCGAGATGTTGGGCCGTTGCCCTGGCCCACCGCGGTGGCGAGGGCAGCCTTCTGATCAGGTGTCCGTGGCCCATTGGCGATCTCCGTGGAGATCGCGGTCGCATCCGCGATGCCGAGCTGCCCTGCGCCGCGCAGGTCGACTTTGAATGCGTCCGACTGGGCCTCCAGGAGATCGTCGCGGCCCAGCCTGGCGGCCACTTGCGACAGGAGGCTCGCCCGCGATCTCAGGTTGGCAACCAGGCCGTCGGCCGCAGACATCGTCGGCTGGGCTGGGCGCTTGGAAGAATAGTCGACTGGGCTGGGCGCTTGGAAGGAGCGCGCGAAGGCAGGCGAAATCAGCCTGAAACAGTTCGAGTCACAAGAGCTACGGGGGGGGGGGGGGGGGGCGGCATGCGTAGAGCTGCGGGTGGAAGCGGAGGAGGCAGTATAGAGGAGCGGGGGGGCGCGGGACGCAGGAGGAAGGAAGAGAGACGGATGGGGGACACGTGAGGGAGGGACGGAGGGGGGATAATAAGGTCACTCACGATTCGCCTTCATTCTCCCCTTCCGCGGCGGGGTCGTTCGCCCCGCCTTCCATTTCCTCCACGTCTGGAGGGTGTCCTTAGTCATCTGTATCCAGCCCCTCCACATCATCATCCTAATTATCATCATCATCAACATCATCATCACCATCATCAAAATCATCATCATCGCCGCCATTTTCATCATAATCATCATTCGTCTCATCCTCCCCATCCTCATCGGTTATCTCTCTTTCCCTCTCAGCTCTCTATATGTGCCGAGTGGCATGCATGCGTCGGTTATATTTCACCTGTGTGTCGATGATGCTTTCTATGCGTCTGCATTGCTGCATATCTCTCTCTCTCTCTCCCCATTTCTCTCTCTCTCTCTCTCTCCCTCTCTCTCTCTCTCTCTCTCCCCCCCGCTAGCTCTCGTTATTTGTATAAGTGCGTATAATTATGTCGTGGTTGCTCTCGCTCTCTCTCTCTCTCTCTCTCTCTCTCTCTCTCTCTCTCTCTCTCTCTCTCTCTCTCTTATCTTTCTTTATTCTCTTTCTTCATTTCTCTCTCTCTCTCTCTATTTTTTCTTTTTTTTTTCTCTCTCTCTCTCTCTCTCTCTCTCTGTCTCTCTTTCTCTCTCTCTCTCTCTCTCTCTCTCTCTCTCCTCTCCTCGCTTTCTCTTTTATCTCCCCCCCCCCCGCCCCCCCCCCCCCCCCCCCCCCCCCCATCTTCTCAAGCGCGCAAGCGCGCCGCGGGGCCCCTTCTCCACGGCGCCGAAGGCGTTGTCGAGCGGCGCGGCAGCGGGCGAGAGAGAGCACCGCACCCCCCGTCCCATCTACGCTCACAGCCTTCATTCCCGCGTCGTCGCTCTGGAGACCTAGCCGCCTCAGAGGCGATCCCGACGCGGTCGCTACGCGGCCTGAGTGAGCGCAATTGAGCGCACTCCCCAGCGCGAGCGAGCGCAATTGCGCTCACCCCCCAGCTCGAGTGAGCCACGCAGCGCCCACGAGGATCGAGAGGGCACGGCGCAGCTCACTCGCGCTGGCGAGTGAGCTACGCCAGACCACGCGCGCGGGAATTGCTCACTCCCGCTGGGGAGTGAGCTCATTTGTGTTCACTATCTTGGGCTAGTGGGCTCAGTTGCGTTCGCTCGCTAGAGCGAGTGAGCTACGCCAAGCCGCGCTCGCCGCGAATCTGGTAGAGCGGCCTGGCGCAGTTCACTCTGCGCGGCGATAAAGCGCTGCTGAGCCCACTCAGGTCGGGACGCGTGCTGAGATTGCACGGAGGAGGGCGCGGTCGAGAGCGTGCGTGGTAACGCATCAGGAGGAGGGAGTTGGGAAGGCGGGCTAGCCCCCCCCCCCCTCCCCCCCCCCCCACGAAGACAGACGCTTGGGGCCGGACGGCGCGAGTGGGCTGGTGCATGCACGAGCGCTGATCGCGCGTGGCCCGCCACGGGGGGGTGAGATTGCATTCCTTGCGGGGCCCCGCTCCCTCGCGAGCAACGCCGGCAGCCCCCTCGCCAGGATGCTGCAAGGCAACGCTTGCATCGAAGCTCACATGCAGGATCGGCAACTGGCGACCTATGCAAGAGCTAGCGTGGTCATTGCCGCCGACGATTCCCGAGGGGCCTTGCGTGCTCGGGCCAGCCCACCTAAGCAACCCATGCGCTGGTGGGCTCGGCGTGGCGCTGCGCGCGCCACGCGAGCAGGGCGGCCGCGACCCTCACGGCCTATTCTTGCTCGCGCTGGTTATCGCCTGAGTTCGGGACCTTCATGGATTCATTGAGCCACTTGCCCCTGTCGGCACAGAAGTGCGAGAGCGAGGGCGTGGCGGCGCTCGAGCCACGACGCCTTGGGGGTGTCCAGCACGGGCGCCCAGCCCAAGTCGCCGCGCATGGGCCGCGGCTTCGTCTGCAATGCTGCCACGTTCTCGGGGGGCAGCTCAACGTGCAGGTGCGAGCGACGATGCGCAGCCGACTTGACGTTCATCGAGTGAACACTCCCTCCCTCGTCCATCACGGTGACAGCGACGCAGCCTGCGAGCGATTTGGGGGGGGGGGGCGCTGGGCTTGCGGGGCCGAGGCGCGCTCTGAAACAGAGACACGCGGAGGGCAGAGGCACAGAGGCGGAGGGGGAGGTGGAGAGAAGAGGAGAGGTGAGGAGAGGAGGGGAGCGCGGGGCACTGCCACTTCAATGCGAGGACCGAACACCACTGGATGGTTGAGAAAAAACCGCGAGTTCCTATTGCCGTCTGCCATCGCCGCCCGCCATAACCACAGCTGCCACTTGCCACTGCCGCTTGCCATCCGCAGCGAGTCGATCGTGAGTCTTGTCGTTCGCTCGTCGGCGGGCCGCCAGTGACATTCATCGAGTGATATCGAAAGCGCGGTCGATCGAGCGACATCGATTGTTTTTGATTGTAGCATTGGTAGCGAGATCGATCGGGAAACCGAATTCGTCCCGCGTGACGTCGAACATCGGTAGCGGGCAGAGATGCTCGGCCCGGGGTGTTCATCGCAAGGTCTGTGGACGGTGGGCTCCGCAGTGACGTCGTCAGCGGGTCGATCTCGAGTTCGGCCGTTCCTTGGTCGGTGGATGGGCAGGGTCATGGAGTGAGATCGATCGCGTGACCGAGCGATTGAGACCGGCAGTGGGGCTCGGGGCTTGGATATTGCTATCTTTGGTGACGTCGATCGCGGTTTTGACATTTTACGGGCGCGAGCGCATCGAGGCCGCGTGTATCCTCGTCGGGACCGGCCCAACAATGACATGCTGCCTGAGGGTGAACGGAGTGGGCAGTGGCTTGATGGAGCGAGGGGGATGGATTGCCCGACCGGTACTGACTACGATATTGGAGCCGACAGTGACATCGGACGCGAGAGCGTTGGCAAGCAGCCGGCGGGCCCGCCCGCGGGCAACCCGCGCGCCCGCCAGTTCCGCTCGCCGCGCGTGGGGGGGGCCAGGCTCGCACGAACACCCTTGGTCGCCATTGCCACTGCGCCGCCGATCAGTGCCGAGACATCGCCATCAGCGACGTCTTCGCCACCACATTTGTACGCGGCCCAAGTGTTATTCGAATGTGCCGCGTCGCTCGCGCCGCCCTGCGCCCGCGCTGGCCCCGGCCGTGGGCGCTGGGCCCCGCGGGCCAGCGCGCGCCCGATCCACGGGCGGGGCGACCGCCAAGTTCGCGAGGCGGCGCGCGAGGGCCCCCGCCCCGAAGGCGATGGGCGAGGCGACCCAGCGCGCGCGCATCCAGCTCCCCCGACAAGCGCGTGCTCGGACTAGTGCCTGTCGACTTCAAGGGCCGCGCCGCGGCGGCCAGCGCGCTGTCCGAGTTCGCGGCAGCTCCTGTCTGCGAGCTGGCCGTTCGCCGTTTCGACAGCAGGGCCAAGGCTGAATGTGGCGGGCGCCCTTTCCAGCCCGTGGCTTTGTTTTCCGCGCCGACAAAGGCCGCGCGGGGGCCGCCTGCGAGTTTGGATCAATCGGCGAATCGTTCCGCGGGCACCCGTGCCGCGCTGATCATCTGGAGCGCTGTTCAAAGGCGCTTCCTCGCATTATTTGTATAAACGAGTTGCGGGCGCAATCTGCATCTCGACGCCCGCCTGGACCCCCGCCGGGCGAGCGGAGATGCAAGCGCAGCGGCGCTCGCGGTCGCGCGCGACCCGCCGCTGCAATCGCGCGAACGCGCGAGCATCGCGGCGGCGGCGACGGCGACGACGGCGACGGCGGCGGCGCCCGCGCCGACGGCGACGACGACGCTGGCAACGGCCACGGCGGCGACGACGAGCATCGCGGCGACGGCGGCGACGGGGCCCAGGCCCACGCGCGAACTCGCGCCCCGCCCTCGCCCCTGGAGTCCCGGGCCAGGTTCTACCGGGTGAGCGAAGTTTCTGTGCGCAGTTTTACCCTTGCCGTTCCGCTTTTACCCGCCCTTCCGCTTTCTTCGGGATGCGTCGGGCGGCGCGCCTTGACTAAAGCCGTTTCCTCGTTTGAGCACAGCCGCTTCTTCGCCATGGTGAGGCCGCTTCCTCGCTGTAGTAGAGCCGTTTCTTTGCTTTAGTAAAGTCAGCGGTCTGCCTTGATAGGGCCTTGGGGATGCGGTGCTGATGCGGGTCGAGCAATCAGGGTCGCGCTGCATCGGGTCGCGGCGACCCGTGGACATTCTTCCTGCGAGTTTTCGATGCCTTTTGACAGAAGATTCAGGGCGCGAGCGCAGGACGTGGCTCGGCAATTCGGACGCGCCGCCGCGGTTGTCGCGACAGAGCAAACGCACTTCACTACAAGGATTGCTTCCTTTCAGCAGAAAATTGTTCAAAGTAATAGTGCATTTTCCGCCTCCAGGTTGTCGGCCTTCCGAAGGCCAGCGCGGTCGCGCCGGGTTCTGCCGGCGCCGACCGCGGAGAATCCGGCGTCGCGGGGGAGTTCCTCGGCATCGGCGCGTCGGGGCATGCGATTGAGGGGGGCGACGTCCAGGGCGCAAGCAAAGTCGAGATGGGCGTTCGGTAAGGCGCCTGCACCCGCATCCGCGAGGTGGCTGTCGGAGCCGGTGTCGCCATGCACGGGTGTTTTTTCGCGCTGGAAGCCGGCGAGGCGAAGGTCGATATTTGGCCGGGGGCGCGGGTCTGCGCAGAGGGTGGATCGCCTCGGCCATTCTCGAATTTGGACGCTTCGAGCGCACGGGCCGAGGTCCCCGCCGCAACCTTCGCGCCGGGCCGAGGTGCGATGGCGCGGCCGGGCGCGGGGGCGCCCCCGACATGCGCAGCGGCCGCGGCCGATGCCGCGGCCATGACGTGCGGCGACGCGCCCCAGATCAGCCGCTGCGTCTTTGACGCGCCGCCGCAGGCAGGGCGGCCGCCTCGCCCTGAAGAGCCGCCGTCTTCGGGGCGGCTCTTGGGGAGTGGGCGCGGGCGTGCTCGGTCGCGCCGCTCCCGCGCCGCAAGGAGGCAGCGCCGCGAAAGAAGTGGCATCGCGGCTCCGTTCCCAGTCTCGGCCAGGTGCGAAGGATCGGTTGAACGTTCGCGATTTTTTTTTCCGGGGCCAGAATGGGGCGGCGAAGCGCTGCGTCGCGGAGGCGAGCGCCGCGCCGCTCAGCGCTGTTGCGCCGCCAACGGTTGCGCGTTGGCGCCGCGACCTCGCAGCGGCGACTGCGGGCGTCGTGCCCCCGGCGCCGCTGGGCCGCGTTGTCGACGGCCCACTCGCTAGCCCGGCAGTCCGAGGGCCTAGTCAGAGCATGCGTCGCGAGCGTAACCCGCCTTGTTCCGCGGAGCGACTTGGCCGTCCAGACGTGCAAGGCATTTTGCCTTTTGAGAGGCCCACCCGCGATTGTGAAGATGTATGGGCGCTGCGAATCCAATGGGGTGCCAGCGCGCCGCTTGGACAAATGATGTGATTTCGTTCTCGCGTCGGCCATCGCGCGCCATGCGCCGGGCTCCGTCGGCGCCACGTGCCCGACTGCCGCCATTGAGCACGCGGCGCAGTCGTTCAAGGATGAAGTTGCTTCGCTGACGCGCAGTCTGACAGTGGATTTGCAGGCCTTCCCGGCGAGGCCGCCGCCGCCGCAATTTTCCCGCGCTCCAGCGTTTGCTTAATCCACGACGGACCCTGGCAGCGAGTATAGGTCGAAGGATTGCGCGCGGATGGTTTGGCGCCTTTTGTCCGAGGCAGTCCACCCCGCTCGCGCCCGCCGGTGCGCTGGCTTTTCTCTGGAAGCCGCCTTTGCCTAGCCGAGATGCGCGGCTGCCAGCGCCAGGCTGTGCCATCGCTTTTTCGCGCCGAAGTCTGCGGCCCAGGCTATGCCGGGTTCAGTCGAGTCATGAGCCGCGCTGGCAGCGAGTCGATCACCGAGTCCGGCTCGCGCGGGCTAGTGGCGCGCAGTGCGCTTGGAGCAGATGGCGCGAGTGCGGAAACACAAAACATCACATCACATCACATCGCCATCAACACTGAACCGCCACAGTGAGCAAGCATCCATCACAGCGCAGTGGCGGTGGCGCTGATTTGGCCCCCTGGTGCCCCGATGGTGCCCGGTCGTACTCAGCGCCGTTCAGCGTGAGATCGCTCATGGGACCGATCGCTCAACCCTTCGATGCTGAGTTTTGCCGCGAGGTCGGTACTGAGATCGATGGAGTGAGATCGATAGCGGGGTCGCTATTGACACCACATCGCGGCGCAACATCGTCATTACTCGCTGCCGCCACTTCGAGGGCCCACCAGCATCGCCATCATAACACCCATTGCATGTGCCAGTATTTGGTTTTTTCCTCCCCTCCTGCCTCCTTATTTCCCGCAGCGTGGTCGTATAGATATTTTCGGTGGTTCGCAGATTGTTCCTGGATCAGCGCCATCATTCCCAGGGGTCACACACTCATACGTTGAAGTTACGATCCTGATTGCTACTGATCTGCATAGTGTTGTTATTTGTCTTGGTTTCTTGGTTGTGGGGGTTCTGAAATATTGATCATATTCTCGGCTCTCTGGGGCGTTTCGGCGCTCGCTGTTGGCTGCTGATGGTTCTTCGCTGTTGATCCTGTTCCGATCCCCTCTTCTTCTGGATGAGGAGGAGGAGGAAGAGGAAGACGACGAGGACGAAAACGAAGAGAAGGGGGCGAATGACGAACACCGCGCGAGCTTAATGGCGTTCCGAGGCGACGACCCCGACCTGGAGCCGCCATGGTCCGGGCTCGGGACCGTGATTTCGCTGCTGAGGCGCCCCCACGTGCGGTTGCTTCTAATAGTGTCGTCGCCGCCATCAGCGACGGAATTGGAGTCATCGTCGTTGCCGTTCCCGTCGTCGCAGGAGGAGAACAATTGAGGAGCGGGGGAAGGGTGGGGAGAATGGGGAAAGAGGGCGGGAAGAGGAGGAGGAGGAGGACGAGGACGAGGACGAGGACGAGGATGCGGAGGATCGAGTCCGCGGATTGAGACTTCTTGGCGCCTTCCTTGCTGATTTGTCCACGGGTGGTTATTGTTGATTTCCCCACTTCGTTGTTTTAATTATTTGCGCTTCGCGAGTTCCCTCCAGCTCATTCAGGAGCCCTGCCCATGAGAGTTGACGGGAAAAAGGACGAAGCGACACATCGAGTGCAACAGAGCGTACAATGAGAGGAGAGGGAGGAGGGTGTTGAGCCATCTTGGAGGCTATCTTGAAGCATCGGAGGCCTTCTTGGAGCTACGGGGCTGTATTTGGGGATATTGGGGTCCTCTTGGAGCTCTTTTGGGGCATTTTGGGGCCCTCTCGGAACTTTTGGGGGTGTCTTGGGGTCCTCTTGGGGCTCTTTTGCTGCGCTTTCGGGCCCTCTTGCGGCTCCTTGGGGGGTCTCGGGGTCCTCTTGGGGTCCTCTTGGGAGCTATGGAGCGCCTCCTGGGGCCATCTTGGAGACCATCGATCAGAGGAGGGGGTTCCTCGATGCCCCTCCCTCCTCCCGGGCCATCGAAATAGCCTCTTGGGGCGATCTTGACCGCTCTTGGGGCAGTCTTGGGGGCCAATGGGGCCCTTCTTGGAGCTCTCTTGGGCCATCTTAGGGCCATCTTGAGGCTCCAAAAGCGCATCGGAAGCGGAAAGGCGAGAAGGCACAACTCAGTGATTTTCCGTAGGTTGTTGAAGGATTTTGGTTTCTCGGGGAGATCCTGAGGGTCGCCAAGAGCACCTCTAACCGTCTTGTGGCCCTCTTGGGGCCTCTTGGAGGCATGCCGTTCGCTATATTGTTCCATGTTGGGCTATCTTGAACGATTTTGGAGGCTATCTTGGGCTCTTTGAGGCCCTTTTTTGAACAATCTTGGGCGATAAAAGAACCCTCTGACACCTCGCGCCCCCCCCCCGTCCAGGTCCAGTGGAGGGTGTAGGGGGAGGGGTCAAGCGACCCACCCGCCCGCAAGCCGTCTAGCTCACTCCCACCCGCCCTCCCAACACATAAGTAACACCCGAGCCTGAGTATGTTCAGCGGTCGTTGGATTGACAGCTACTGGGAACCAACGCCGACCCCAGGTGCGCGACGCTTGGGCGAGGTGCGCCACGCGTGCCAGGGGCGCCACGCGCGCCAGGCACCCCTGGGGCCCGAGCGTGCCAGGCACGCCTGGTGCGCCAGATGCGCCACGTGCTCCGAGTGCGCCAGGTGTGCCGCACACTCCAGCCGCGCCAGCAGGTGCGCCTGCGCACGTGACAGCGTACATCGGGAACCATGTCGATCGGTCCCCGCCATCCATGCCGAAAACCAATGCCCATCATTGTGTCTGGTGGGCCTGCGAACAGCAGGCCACGCGCCACCACCCCCGCCGTCCCTGTCAAAAACCATTTGGCAGTGATCGCGGGATGGCTGCGCCCAGATTTAGCCGCGAGGTGCATTTAGTATAGTTTTTTGTAAAGGATGGTAGCCCTGCGAACGACAGGGAATATGCTGGCACCCCCGCCGTCCCCGTCAAAAAACAATACAAAGTGCTCGCGGCTCACAAACGTAACAGGGATGGAGGGGGGGGCGCCGCATCGGGTTGGCCGCGCATGCTCCAAATGTGGAGGCAGAGTGCTTTTTGTATTTTTGTTGACGGGGATGGTGGGGGGAGTGTCCCGCATGGGGTCGGCATGGTTCCGGGTTGGCCGCCGGCCCGGTGGGGGAGGGGGTGTATAAACCCTTCCCCGAAAGGGAATGGGTTTGTGGAAGAGGGAAGAAAGATCTCGTTAGACAACCTGCGCCCAGAGGGCTGGTGGAATTTGAGTGCCCTCCTGGTGCCCGTGCCATGCTTGTTATTAATCATCAGGGCAAGTCTTGAGAGGAGGAGGAGGGGGGGGAGGGGGAGGGGCGGAGAAGCAGTAAGAGGAGGATGAGGAGGAAAAGAAAGAGGAGGAGGAGGAGGAGGAAGAGGAGGAGAGGAGGAGGAGGAGGAGGGGAGAGAGGAGGAAGAGAGAGGTCGCTGAGGTCGCTGATGACGCAGGCGAATCTTTCCGCCCCGGGCCGCGCGCCCTAACCGAGGGAGGCTGTACCGCCTACGATCCCAGGAACACGCCAACCAAGAGGCCCCAACGGGCCAAGCCGAGCCCTAATGGACCAAGCCAGAGCGCCCTAACGGGCGAAAACGAGGGCCCCAGGGGACCGAACAACCACCAGGAAGCCCCTCCAAGCCCCCAAGGGCAGTGAGGAGCCACGCGGGCGGTTCCACGTCCCCCGCGGCCGCGAGGACCTCAGCCACCGTGCCCCTTTTCTCCGGGAGAGCTGCAGTAGTTGAGGAGGGCCTTCACCATCCCGGCGGCCCCGTCGATGTCGGAGCCGAACTCGCCAAAGTCGCCAAATTTCAGGTGGTGCCTATGGCGGGCAATCCTGATCAACGACTCGTCGTCGATGTCCGCCTCCGTATTAGCCAACGCCTTCTTGTCCTTCTTATTATTTTCTTTCTTGCCCACCATTTTGGCAGACCCGCCAGAGCCAGAGAAGGGAGCGAACCATCCTCGTCCAACTCATGCGGGTCCCCAATGTAGAACTGCAAGGCTGCACCTCCTGCGGCCCAATCAGCTCCTGCGGGTGGTTCGATTCGATCTCCTTCTGGCTCTTGGTCATATCCAGCTGCGGGAGGGCCTCGCCGGAAGGATGCTGCTTCAGTTCGTTATTGTCCTTCTTGTGGGTACTGTCCTCCTGACCCTTTTGGTCCTTCTGGCGGAAGCCCGGCGGGAAGAGCGCGCTCTTCTTGACCCCTCGTGGTACCGACGCGACTTCACCACATGCAGATTGTGATTCCAGGGCTCCTTCTCCATGTCGTGAGTCAGCTCCTGGATCCGCTTCCTGCTCAAGCTGCTGCCCTCGAACCCCCAGCCCATATCTGCCGCCCCAGTCTCCATAGTTGCATAGTACCCCACAAAGATGCAGAGCGGCGAGCCAGCACACAGACCTTGGGCGACCTCGTTCAAGCGCTCGCCGAGATCCCTCGATAGGATGGCGCTGTGCACGAAGAGCTGGTGGTTCATGCGCCTCAGCGCATGGCCCGGGACGGCAGCGCGGCCCTGAAGAGCGCCGCCCCAACCCCCGCTGCTGGGGGCAGAGCCGCTGGAGGAGGAGAGGAGGAGGAGGAGGAGGAGGAGGAGGAGGAGGAGCAGGCGGAGGAGGCGGAGCAGGCGGAGGAGGAGGAGGAGGAGGAGGAGGGGCAGGGGGAGAGGATGGGGAGGGGGAAAGCGAGGGGGAATGGGAGGGGGAGGTGGAGGGGGGCGGGGGGAGGGGGAGGGTCAGGAGCATGTGGTGGGGACAGAGGAAAGAGGGGGAGAGGTGATAAGACAAGCTACGTAGGTGCGCTCGCGCCACATCTGACATCATACCCCTCTCACTCATCCCTTCTTATCCGCGGACGCGTGTCATAGCGGACCTGGACCCCCACGAAGACCCGAACGTGTTATGCGGAATCGGAAAAAGGGGAGCTGCGTACACAGGAGGAGGGGGGGGGGATGAGGAGGAGGAGGAGAAGGAGGAGGAGGAGAGGAAGGAGAGGAGGAGGAAGGGAGGAGGATGAGGACGAACAGTTGCAGCAGGAACTGGAGTTGAGTGAGGGGATGGAGCGGGAGGACCAGGGGAAGGCTGAGGAGGGGAGAAGAGGGGGCAGACAACGATGAGGAAGGGCTCGGATCCAGAGAACTTGCCCGCGCTTAGGTGAGAGCGCCATTACTCTCGACGCCGAACAGCCAGAGGATCAGGTCGGCTTCAGACCGAAACGATCCGTAGATGATGCATTTTTCGTGCTGGAAGAAATGTGCTCCAAATGCTGGGAGTGGGCGAAACCGATGTGGGTAATCAGTATCGATCTTACCAAGGCCTTCGATCGCTTCGAGCACCACTCTCTGTTTGAGGCGCTGGACCGGCAAGGTGTCCCCGAGCCATATCTGCGGCTTTTCTCCGACGTTTACGACCAACAGACAGGCGTGGTCAACGGCAGTGAGCTTTTCGACATCACGCGCGGGGTGAAACAAGGCGACGTCTTGTCATCGCTTTTGTTCAATGCCGGGCTGGAGGACACGATCCGGCGTTTCAAGAGCCGTTTCCTTGACAGTGGAATCGACGTAGGAGGGCCAGAGCGATTTAGCAACATTCGCTATGCGGATGACAGTCTCCTACACGGGAGCTCGGCGGATGAGTGCGCCGTGATGCTCCGAGCGTT
Organism: Prorocentrum cordatum; assembly: GCA_963575745.1. Classification (NCBI taxonomy): domain Eukaryota; class Dinophyceae; order Prorocentrales; family Prorocentraceae; genus Prorocentrum; species Prorocentrum cordatum. The sequence goes on from CAUYUJ010003658.1 coordinate 573,704, forward strand.
GATCGACGAGCTTGCCGCGTGCGGTCTGTCGTTGAACGCCAGCAAGACAAAGGTTTTCACCAATGACATTGCCTGTGCCTGCGCGGAACAGCCAGTGCCCTTTGGTTTCGACGGCCATGATTTGTTTGTGAGGAATAAGCACGACTGCCACAAGTACCTTGGCAAGAAGTTTAGTGGCGATGTGAAGGAGCGGTCCCTGCGCAGCCTACCGTTTCGAATGCGCATGGAGCAAACATAATGCAAACAAGCATGTATTGTTGAACAAAGCAATATAGTTGAAGCTACGGTTGAAATTGTCCAACGCGGTTGTCACGCCGACCGCAAGCTTTGGCCTGGCTACTCCTGCTCTCACCCAGCAGCAGCGCGACATAATAGCATCAACGCGTACGCAGATGCTTCGCAATATTGTTGGTTTCAACAAGTTTCCAACAGAGTCCTGGGAGGACGCTGGCAGACGGTGCAAAGAAAAAGTACGACATGCATTGTCAATTATAGATGTTCCGGATTGGGTTGCGTGCATCGACCGTGCACGTTGGCAGTTGTTGACCAGAATCGCGGCGCATCCTTTCAGCTGGCCGCACCAAGTGTTGGCGTGAACCCCGCAAGGATCTGTTCGGTGACGCGGTCGTCCGAAAGCCCGGTGGGCCGACGGCGTGTCTGCTTTTTTGCGCAGCAAGGAAGAGCGGGCTTTGGCACAAGCGTTCCGGGAGTTTTCACGAAAGAAGTGGTCCATGCTTGAGAAAAGGTATGTCGAGTACATGAACAAGTGGTTTCCGTCGCCCTCCCCTCCTCACCTCCCCTTCCTTCTTCCCTCCTCCGCCCATCCCCTCAAGCACGCCTGTCAGTACTGCATCCAATGTTTCTCTTTCGCCGCCAGTGTGCTCGCCATGACAGGCCTGTTTTACAGTTTCGCCGTCCTCACGAGCGGGGCGTGACGCTTTGAGGCGTCTGATCGGACCTTTGCTTGCTTTGCCTGCGCAAAGCGCGTTCCTCAAACATGAGGCCAACGCTGCAGCGGGAACGCGATTTTGAAAGGACCGAGAATGCTCGGATCCGAACAGTACACGAAAACGCAACTTGGCACCATCCTATGTGTAAAACACAACACGCGGAGGGCGGCCGACTCCTTGCCATCTTCGCGGGAGAGGGGGGAGAGGGGAGGGGGTGGGGACAAGCTAGGTGCGGTCGCGTCATATCTGACGTCCTACCCCTCCTTCCCATCCCTTACCATGGCGTCGATCTCCTCCCTATTCGCACAATCGGATGTTGTGGCATAGCATCGCCTTACATGGCATAGCGTGGTGCCGAATATCAACTCGTAGCATGACGCGGCATGGCGTGGCGACGCCCCACAGTGGGGGGGGCTTTTGCGGCCCAAGCAATCAACGAACCGGCACCGAATGTGGAATCACTTCCAAGGATTTCTCCGGGAGGTAATTCCATAGATGTTGAAGTTTATTTGGAAGGACAGAAGCCCATGCCGTGGCAAGGCGCTGAAAATAATGACGCCAACGCCACAGCGGGAACACGGTTCGGAACGAGAGGAAACGCGGAAATGAGGCCAGCGTTGCAGCGGGAACACGATTCGGAACGAGCGGTAGCCCGGAAATGGGGCCAGCGCTTCAACGAGAACGCATTTTGAGCAAACGCCCAAGCACGGAAACGCGGACACGAGGACGCACGCGTAGCTTGACATAGCATGGCGTGGCACCTCAAAGTCTTGGGGGGCTTGTGCGGCCCAAACAATGAACGAATCAGCACCGAATGTGTAATCACGTCTGATGTTTTTTTGTTCTGGGGGGCCAGTTTCTAGATTTTGGGACCACTTGGAAGGACCGAAAGCCATGCCGTGGCATGGCGCTGGAAATCATGGCGCCAACGCTTCAGCGGTAACGCGATTCGGAACGAGCGGAAGCGCGGAAATGAGGCCAGCGGTGCAGCGGGAACACGAGTCGGAACGAACGGTAGCCCGAAAATGAGGCCAGCGCATCATCGAGAGCAGCATTTCGAACAAAAGCCCAAGCACGGAAGCGCGGAAATGAGGACGCGTAGCCTGACACGGCATGGCGTGGTGACGCCCCAGAGTGTAAGGAGGTTTGTGCGGCCCAAACTATCAACGAATCCACACCGAATGTGGAATCATTTTCGATGGTTTATTTGGGGAACTATTTTCATGATTGTGAGGCATCTGCAAGGACCAGAACCCATGCCGTGGCATGGCGCTGGAAATAATGACGCCAGCGCCACAGCGGGAACACGATTCGGAACGAGCGGAAGCGCGGAAATGAGGCCAGCGTTGCAGCGGGAGCACGAGTCGGAACGAACGGTAGCTCGAAATTGAGGCCAGCGCATCATCGAGAGCAGCATTTCGAACAAAAGCCCAAGCACGGAAGCGCGGAAATGAGGACGCGTAGCTTAACACGGCATGGCGTGGTGACGCCCCAAAGTGGGGGGGGGGCTTGTGCGGCCCAGCAAACCAATGAATCGACACCGAATGTGGAATCACTTCCGAGTGTTTTTTTTTTGTTCGGGAGCCATTTTCTAAATAGTGGGGCTTATCTGGAAGGACCAAAAACCATCCCGTGGCATGGTGCTGGAATAATGACGCCAGCGCTACAGCATTTTGGACAAGGGGCCAAGCGAAAACCCATTTCCCAGGAATCCTATGTGTTTTAAACCAGTACGCGGATGGGGCACCGAATATTTCCAGGACGCCACCAGGGGAGAGAGGAGAGTAGTATTCATAGGTTTTAATTGCGGAGAGAGGAGGGGGAGGAGGAGGGAACAGGAGGAGGATCAGCATCGCGTCCCGAGCCCTTTGCCCCGCTCAGCCGGCTGCTGAGCTGCGTGCTGGGCTTCCACATGGCGCCCCGGAGAGGCGCGGCCGCGTTCCAGGCTGGACCGCCAGCGTCGTCGTCGTAGGCGGAGGGGTGAGCAAGGCTGCAGAGTGTCGGGGGGGGGGCCAAGAACATATTCCCAGGGAGCCACGGTCTCAGACCAGGAGGCTGGACCAGGGGGAGAAATTGCGAGGCGGGGGGGGTCCGAAGAACAGACTCCCAGGCAGCCATGGTGACAGACCAGGAGGCTAGAACGGGTAGAGTCGGACCGAGGTATAAGATCGAGGTCGGTTCGGGGAGGGTGCCCCAATCTTGTTCGTGCTTGACGGATACTCTCGTGCATCCTGAGGAGGGTACCGTTGGGTGTTCTGTGGTTTTTGGCTGGCGGAGGGCGGAGGGTCTCATGTTCTTGAAGGATGTTACGTATTATGTTTTAGTGTCCGCTGTACTGACTTTCAGATCGGCACGATCGAAATTGGGACGGAAAGAATGGGAACGAACACCCACAGCATGTCTATTGCGATTCTTCGGACGGGGCAAGGATGAAGATAATTCCGTTCCAGAGCGTTCCGGAACGCTCTCAGAGCGTTCCGGGATGCTCTGAGAGGGCTACGGCGCCCGGACATATCCCAGAGCCGCCGAATCTCAGATATTTGTTCTTTTTACTCACCCACTCAGACCTCCAGCGTTTTGAATTCAAGTGGTTTGCGCCATTCCGCCGAAACCCCGCAGGAGTGAGTGTTTGAGACTACCGTGTGGAAGTTACATCTTGGGTCAAGGGTCTCCTGAATGAATATGGGGGTATCTTGGGATGCTTCTCTGGGTCCTCTTGACGATTTTTCTTCGTCGCCATATCTCCACCGTTGTGATTTTTGAACAAAGCGTTTGGAATTTGAACAAGATCATGTGGGCCGTTCGGTTCCCACTCTCTCGGGAACAGCATGCAGCAGTAGCAGTGTAGTGGTGGGGAAGCGCAGTGGTGATTTGGAGCCGGCTGGGGGTTTGAGGTGGCCCAGCATTGGTTCTGGCGAGCAGGGTGGGCGGGCAGTTTTGGGGTTCTGGGTTCGGGAAGGTTGTTTGCCGCTTTCTGCCTCTGTGGTCTGTTTTCGGGCCCTGAGACCTTCAACCAAGGATCAGGAGTGAAACACTGCACCAGATAGACCACGGCCCAGAGTGGTCCGGGGACCGATTTTAAGTTGATTTGGCTTCACCCTCCCTCCTGACCGACTTCTTGGGGTCCCAGCCAGCTCGCGCCCCGCGGCCACCTCCAAGTTGTGATGGATTGCCATGAGTGTCCAGTAGCACCGCTTGCATTGGAAAGGCTGTATAACGCGCTTTCATCCAAAGGCCTTGATTGAGACAGTAAATAAGTGATCTTAGTGTTGCCTTGCGCGGGCCACACCAATCTTGCAACCCATCATTGTAAGCTTGCAGGTTGCCCAGGAACCCTTCATTGAAAGGTTGCAGTTGCAGATTTTGCAGAGCATCGCTGTCGCACCTCTCTCTTTCTCTCTTCCCCATATCGCGTCTGTTGATTTGTCTCTGTACCGTTTCATTGATTTCATCCTCCCTCTCTCTCCTTCTCGCTCTCTCTCTCTCTCTCTCCCGATGTCTCCACCTCTTCCCGTCGCCCTCTCTTGCACTATCATCATCTCTGTCTGTCTGTCTGTCTCTCTCGGGCTCATGGAAATGCCCAATCGCTGCAGCAACTGGATATGGTTGGGACAAGTATGGTCGGGAGCCCCACATTGTTGTTTTATGAAGTTATTTAACTAGGTTGTTTTGGTTGTTTTCTTCACCTCTCTCTCGCTCTTTCTCTCCTCTCTATTTCTGAGGCTATCAAAGTTGCCCTTCCTTTCTTCCTCCCTCCCTCGCTCTCTCCCTTTCTCTGTGCTGTTTTGTTGTTCCTTGCCTTTCTCTCCGTCTCTTTCCCTCTCTTTCTATATATATATGTGTGTATATATGTGTGTATATATATATATATGAAAGAGCGTGTTCTACCGCTGCTGGCGGAAAACCGTTTTTTTTACCAGTTCGTACCTCTCCCCCCCCCCTCCGGAAAACCGGGGGGGATCACTACCGGTTCGAACCCTTCCCCCCCCCCAGTTCGTCATGAAAAGGGGGGGGGTCATTACCGGTTCGAACCCCTCCCCCCCCCCCAGTTCATCATGAAAAGGGGGGGGGTCACTACCGGTTCGAACCCCCCCCCCCCCTCGAACTCGAAAACCGGGGGGGGTCACTACCGGTTCGAACCCCCCCCCTCGAAAACCGAGGGGGGGTGCGGACAGTGGTGGGGACGGTGGTGGTGGGGACAGTGGTGAGGGGACAGCGGGACAGTGGTGGGGACAGTGGGACAGTGGTGGGACGGTAGTGGTGGGGACAATGGTGAGGACAATGGTGGGAACAGTGGGGACAGTGGGACAGTGGTGGGGACGGTGGTGGTGGGGGACAGTGGTGTGGGGACAGTGGGAGCGTAGTGGAAACAGTAGGACAGTGGAGGGTACAGTGGTGGTGGGGACAGTGGTGAAGGCGGTGGCGAGGACGGCGGTGGGACAATGGGACAGAGGTACAGTGGGGACAGTGGTGGGGACAGTGGGGACAGTGGTGGGAACAGTGGGACAGCTCAGTGGTTCGAACCAGTAGTGACCCCCCCCTCCGGTTTTCGAGGGGGGGAGGTTCGCTCCGGTAGTGACCCCCCCCGGTTTTCGAGTTCGAGGGGGGGGGGGGAGGGGTTAGGGGAGGGGGGGGGTTGCCGGGGAAGGGGGTGGGGGGGTGGGGGGGGTTCGGAGGGGGGGGGCTTTGCTCGCGGTGGAGTTGCGCTGGTTGTAAGTGAGTTATGGTTGAGTTATAAGAGCATTGTCTTGCATGTGCATTGCGCCTGTTATAACTGCACGATAATTTTATGTATAAGAGTGTGTAACAGGAATAACTGTTTTATAACGTTCCATACCTTTTCCATAACTCTGCATAACTCTTGCATAACTTTTCACAACTTTCCATATCTTTTTCATACGTTGTTTGACCGATTCACCCCTGAGGGGTTCTGAAGTGTCACAGTTTGCCCATAACTTTGCGATGGGTGGCTTGGGGTAGTGCGTTGTTTTCATCAGGTTTGGGTGGCTCCTATGTTATTTAATATTGCATTGCGTTTTCCTCAATCAGTGCTTGCACTCATGGGTCCTTGCCTGCACGTATCGTTGCATTTCGATTTGCAGGGTTCCCGCCCCACTCCGTGGCCTTCATCCGCAGCCTTTTTCGCTCAGCGAGCTTGCAGGTGCATGGAACCTCCTCCCAAGAAGCCCCGCCTAGCACAGATTGTTCAATCATCGGGATTGCGTTCTTCTTACGCTGCAATATCTCGTTCGCTGGATGGTCTTCTCGATGATTTGCCCGTTGGTGAATTTTCAGACGTCAGGCGTGCAGTCAACAAATACCTCGAGGAATTAGACTCCCGAAACGGCCCTGTAGTGATTCGAATACCCCTGCCAATGGAAGACGGCAGCACGTTTCAATGGTCTGTGGCTTCGCCGAGTGCACTGCTCGCCCATTTGTGCGCCAGTCATCCTTTGTGGGCTCGGTTTCTCCACGCGCACATTGGCCCAGTGGGCGGCGCGCCCAAACAATCTAAGATTGCTGTGTGGGGCGATGAAACGACTGGGGGCAATCAGCTCAGGCCAGACCACGTTGGAAAATATTTAAGTATCTATTTTGTGTTCACTGACCTCCCTGAGTGGTACCGCTCTAGTGAGCACGGATGGTTTCCAGTGGGGGTGTTGCCATACACTACGTTGTCGCAGGTGAAAGGTAAATACAGCGGCGTTTTGAAAGCAGTGTTTCACATGTTCTTTACAAGCCGCCTGTGTTTTTCCACTGGGTTCAGGTTGAGCGATGGTCGCGGGGCCCTGTATGTTGTGACGTCCAAACTCCTCTGCATGATTCAGGACGAAAAAGCACACAAGGAGGCGAAACATGTCAAAGGGGCGGCGGGGACCAGCTGTTGTTCCAGTTGCAAAAACGTAAATCGGTTTCCGCCACGCCGCCTTGCCCGCCACGTGGCCATACCCGCGCCCTTACGTTTCTTTTAAAAAGGGGGCAGGGCTGTTTTGAGGCAGGGGGAAGGGGAATAGGGGAGAGGGGAATGGGGGTTAGATTCAATTCGAATGCCCCCCCCCCGCCCCCAGCGGGGGCAGCGGATGGTCAATGTCAACGAAAGTAAGTTGCGCAATAGCTCATATTTGGTCCATTACAGTCGCGCTATGCCTGCAAGCTTTGACATGCATGATGACGCATCCATTTGGCAGATGTGCGATGACCTAACCGCGAAGGCGGGGGTCCTTGGCAAATCGGAATTCGCTAGATTGGAGCAGTGGTATGGAATGAATCACGAACCAAATTCTTTGCTGAACGACATTTCTCTGCGGCCACACGTGCCGCCGTTTTCGACGTGTTATTGGGATTGGATGCACACGGTGTGCGCGTCTGGCGGCATCGGACAATACCATGTAAATTGCTTCGCATTGACCCTGGTGGATCACAATGTCTCGCTCGGGCAGTTGGATGCTTTCTCATGCCAAGTTTTGTCGTCAAACACATCCCGCTTTCAGAAGTTGCCAGCGACATTCTTTCAAGACAGAGTTCAGACATCTAACAGGAACGGCCACGTGAAAGCTTTTGCGGCCGAGACCCTTTCAGCAATTGCAGTGATCGTTCATTCGCAAACCTGCGGTTGTTCCGAACCCTGCGTGGAATGACATGAGCTTATGTCAATGTGTGTATATGTATATAATATATACATATATGAATATATATATATACATATATATACATATATTTATATATGTGTATACATATTTACGTATATATATGTGTATATATATGTATATGTATATATATACATATATATAGGCACATACATATATGTATATATGCATATTTATATATATATATATATATATATATACTTATACACACATATATATAGACATATATACACATATGGATCTATACATATATACATATATATACATACATATATATATACATACATATATATATATGTATAGACGTGCAATGGTATATATATATACATATGAGGAGGAGGAGGAGGAGGAGGAGGA
>CAUYUJ010003659.1:0-30000 GCA_963575745.1 Prorocentrum cordatum
CTACTACTACTACTACACTCCTACTACTACTACTACTACTACTAACTACTACTACTACTACTACTACTACTACTACTCCCCTGCTACTACTACTACTACTACTACTACTACTACTATTATTACTACTACTACTACTACTACTACTACTACTACTACTACTACTACTACTACTACTACTACTACCTACTACTACTACCACTACTACTACTACTACTACTACTACTACTACTACTACTACTACTACTACTACTACTACTACTACTACTACTACTACTACTACTACTACTACTACTACTACTACTACTACTACTACTACTACTACTACTACTACTACTACTACTACTACTACTACTACTACTACTACTACTACTACTACTACGCATACATGTATGAACCAGATGAATCAATCTCTTATTGATTCGAATACTGAGCGTACTACGCTAATGGAATAGGTCACCTCCTCATGCTGCTAATGGAATACGTCGGTGTTCTCTGCTGGGGTAGCTTGTCTGTCCACAGAAAGTGTGCTTGACTGTTCGCGGGCCCCCGTCAGACGCCCAGGGAGGCCAAACGATAACGGTCATCCCTCCCCCCGCCCCGCCTCCTCGATCGTCCCCCTCGTCCCTACTTTCACCTCCCTCCTCCGCTTCCTCCTCCTCCTACTTCATCCTCGTCTGTGGAGACTTGGCATTAAGGGCTTGTTACATCACCGCTCGCTGTTGGGAGCCATGCTGCTCTTTGGCGTCTCATCTCATCATGTATTTGAACACCCCCCGGCCTGCAAGCCGCAACACCTGACCCAGAGCGGGGGGGGGTACGAACCTCTGCCAGCCGTTCCTGGCCGCTCTTGCGCTGCCAAGCCACGTCGCAGCGCAGAGATCAAGAGGAACCTGGGCAAGAGGAGGACAACGGGCAGGCGAGACAGCGGGGGAGGCCGCGTGCCGCGTGTCCCCGGCACGCCCCCCCTCCACGCACTTCTGGGAGACGGCCTGGCTCGGACGACGCGCCGCGCAACGCGGCCAAACGCCGCCAGGCGAGCATGACACGGCCTGGCCCTCGAGGAGGAGGAGGAGGAGGAGGGCTCCATCCTCCTCCTCATCCTCCTTCTCCACCACCTCCGCCGATATTATCTGTCCCCTTTTTCTGTTCCTCCTCCCTCCCCTCCTGACGCGGACGGCGAGGAACATCTCCACCCCCGCCCCACCCGAATTACCAAATCCCGCATGCATTCCACCACTCCCTCGCGGAAATGCGCTCCCCAGCGCTGATAGCCTTCTCGAGGACCGTCCCACAGCTGGCAAGAAGGCGAGCCGCATCGCATCGCATCGTATCACCCTCGGTGCCATTACCCCGCACCCAGGCCCTCCGACGAATGGTATAAAGTTGCGCCCCCCGCGCGCTGTCCTCGGCCAGCGCCCAGTCCAGGGCAGGCGCGGGCAGCGCCAGGGAGCGGACGGAGCCGAGCGCCACTTCGCCGAGAAACCTGGGAAGGTACCGATCCCGCCACTCCCCAACTAAGCGTCCCGACCAGGCTCCCCTCAAAACCGATATCGCCTCGCAGAGTGTGGGTGGTGAACTCTCATCTCCTCGTGAAGCTCAGACAGGAGCTCAGACGGGAGCCAGCAGGGGCTGAGTGCGGCGGAGCCGCGACGGCATGGCAGCGCCCCTGGCGGAGCCAGGGTCAGCTGCTGACCGACAAAGCGTCCGCGGCTTTTGCTCTTCCCCGAAGCAAAAGTCAAGCAGCTCAAGACCGATCCCCAGAACCTCCGGGGGGCCCCAACTTGGCCGGCCCTCCGTCGGATGTCAGCCATCCCCGCGCCCCGTGCATGGCCCCGAGGCGCCAAGGACGACGAGAAGACCTCGATCCTCGAAGGCCAAGGGAAGGGCAACCGGCTCGTGCTGGGAGGCCGCCCAAGCGGGGCCCGAGCAAACGGGGTTTGAGGACCGCGCCATGTGTCGCCGATGCATCGGCGATGAATCGGGGACGTCGGCGCCGAGAACATCCGCTTCCACATCGGGCCGCATCGCCAATTCATCCGCGATGCGACGCGATCCGCTAACCCCGTCTGCTCCGACCCCGTTGGGGCGCCCTGGAGTGCTTCCGCTCCGAAGAGAGCCGCCGCGGCACCCGCGAGGCGGGCGCCGCGTCCAGGTGGCCCACCAGGCTCCCTCTGCGACGAAGGGGCGATCGGGGGTCGCTATCGTAAGGCTCCGTTGCACGTACACGTGTATTCTTTTGTCCCGGGCTTGCCTGTTCGGTCTGGGGGCCGTGTGGGCGCTGGTGCCCTCCCAGGCCCTTCCAGAGCCTCCCGACGCTGCCCAGCCCTCTCCCCTGTCCTCTCCTCTCCCTCCTCGCGCCCGGTGCCCCGTGCGCCCGTGCGCCGCGTACCCGATCAGGCCTCGAGCCGCCGCGGCTTGGAAAGGAGTCGGGCCGCGCCCTCGCGCCCTGCCCCTCCAGCAGGCGGTCGCAGCCGACCGATAGGTCCCTCCCAGGATACCCCAGAGAGCCAAGCGTTGCCAGCGCGTCCTCCGCACTGGTAGCGGAGCTGTGAAGTCATCACGGCCGCGACTGTGGTGGAATTGAAGAACCTTGGCAGCGATGACCGGCTCCAAGCAGACATGCCTGATCATACCCAAGGAAGAGACCGTGTGCCGCGTACGGAAGCCCTCGAGGGCGGCCGCATCAATGGCCTCAAGATCGAATCCTTCGCTGGCAGCCGCGACCCGACGGTCTACGAGGACGAGGACGGGAGAGTGTACGCTACATATCAGACCTCGGCAGCGCGAAGCTGGCCGCCGCGGTCGCCTTCATGTCTCCGCAGGGCGAGGCAAGAAGCTTGGAGACAACGCGCCCGCGGAGCACTCCTAATGAGACGGGGGTATCCCCTCAATTACCCCCCCGCCTTGGACCTCACCTGCCAGAAGCTCCCCCCACAACCCTGATTTCCGCCCCTCGGGAGCTACCCCCCCACACTCCCTTTCGCACTCTGGAAGCTACCCCCCGTACCCTCCCTGTCCAAAGGAGGAGGGTTTAGGCTTGGAAGCCCCGCTCACCTTTTACTAAAGAAAGGAGCGCCGAAGAGCAAAGGAGCGCCGAAAACCAACAGGGCGCTGAAAACAAAAGCGCAACCAAAAACCGAAAGGGCGCGAAAACCAGAGGGCACCGAAAACCAATGAAACGCCGAAAACCGAAAAAGCACAGAAAACCAGAACGGCGCCGAGAACCAAAGATGCGCCGAACAGAAAAGCGCGCCGACAGCCAAAAGGGAGCCGAAACTAGAAACCAAAAGCGCAGAAAACCAAAAGAGTGCCGAAAATCAAAGGGGCACCGAAAACCAAAAGGCGCCGAGCACTCAACGAACACCAAAAACCAAAGCGGCGCCGGGATAAAAGGCTCCGAAAACCAGCGGGGCGCCGAAAACCGAAGAGACGCCGAAAACCTAAAAAGCGCCGAAAACCATAGCAGCGCCGAACACCAAAGAGGCGCCGAAAACCAAAGAGCACCGAAACCCAAAAGGACGCCAAAAACGAAAGGGTCGCAGAATTTAAATTGGACATCGAAAAACAAAGGGGCGCCGAAAACAACAAGGACGCCGACAACCAAAGGGTCGCCAAACGCCAGAAACGGGCACCGAAAATCAACAGTACCGAAAACCAAAGAAGCGCCGAATACCACCAAAAGGGCACCGAAGACCAAGCCGAGAAACCGAAAAGGAACAGCGAAAACCAAAGAGGCGGCGAAAACAACGCGGGCGCCGAGAACCAATGGTGCACTGAAAACCAAAAGGGCGCCGAAAAACAAAGGAGCGCCGAAAACCAAGATGACGCACAGAACCAAAAGGATGACGAACACCAACAAAGCGCCGAACGCAAAACAATGCGCCGGAAACCAAAGATGCGCCTGTATTAACAAGGATACAGAACATCAAAAAGAACAGAAAACCAAAAGGGCACCGAAAACCAACGGGGCGCCGAAAACCATAGAGCCGCCGAACACCCAAGGAGCACCCCCAGAAAAAAGAAACGCCGAAAACCCAAGGGGCGCCGAAAACCAAAGAGGCGCCGAAAACAAAAGGGGCACCGAAAACCAACGATGTGCCGAATGCCAAGTGGGCGCCGAAAAACCGAAAACGCACCCATAACCAAGGGGGCGTCGAACACCCAGGGGCGCCAAAAACCAAAGGCGCGCAGATAGCCGGAGGGCGCCCAAAACAAAAAGAAGCGCCGAAAACCAAAGAGCGCGCAAAACCCAAACGGCGCCAAAAACGAAAGGGGCGCCGATAACCCAAACCGCCGAAAACCAAGGGGGCCCCGAGAACCCTAGGGGCGCCGGAACCCCCAACGATAAACCCAAAAAGGGCGCGCAGAAAATCGAGACGGGCTTCGAAAACACAAGGAGCACCCGAAACAACACAAGCGCCGGAAAGCAAAGGAGCTCTGAAAACCAAAACACCGCCGAAATCCCAGGAAGCGCCGAAAGCCCAAAGTGATCGGAAAATCAAAGAAGCGCCGAAAACCAAAGAGACGTCGAAACCGAAACTGCGCCAAAAACCAACGGAGCGACGAAAACCAAAGAAGTAGCTTCGAACACCCCCCTAAGCCAGGGCCCTCCAGCTGGAAAAGCCAACGGTAAGAAGAAGGGGGAGGGCGGCTCCGAAAGCCCTCCCCCCTTTGGGAAGGGGGGCGCGGGTTTGCCCCGAGCTCCGAAAAGAACAAAAGGTGGGGGTAGCTTCCAAGCCCCCCCCCCCTCCCCACCCACCAATTTAGCCTGGGGCCCCCCAGCTACAGAATCCGAACAAAAGAACCCCCCCCCCTTGAAAGGAAGGCCCGGGATGGCCACGGGCTCCGAAAAGGCGGGGGGAGGGGCTTCCACGCCCCCCCCCCCCACGCTTTAGCTAGGGCACCCCACAGCTGAGAACACAAGCAAAAAAGAGGAGGGGGGGGAGGCTCGAAGCTGGGGCGCCCCTCGAATGAGTAGTACGCCATGAACGAGCTTTCCGATGGCCTAGCTCGCCATGTTCCCTTCGCAGAAGTGACCGACGAGGACGGCAGCGGCTTGAAGAAGCTCTACACGGTCGCGTCGTCCTCGATGGACGATATGATAAGCAGGAGCACAATAACTTCCAAGCACGATCGCTGCCGGAGAGCGGCGCGGCAAAGAATGGCGGGGTTTCTCACAGAGCTGCTCGAGCGCAGGATCAAACGCGAACAGACCGACCAGGAGCTGTCACAAAAGGGCACGCGCGAAGAGGATGCTAAAGAGCTGCGGCCTAAAAATAGATGAACAACGGAATGCGCCGGCGACTGCTGGCAAGATATGAAATCCAGAGAAGATCGAGGAAGGGTAAGTGCGGCACGTTCCACAACGACGTAGATCACTATGATCAGCCAGACGAATCAACCATCGGCGATGACTATGGTGACTGGGGCGACCTGGACGGCATCTTCTTCCAGGAGTGCAGACCCCGAGGCGGAGCAGGAGGAGTTCGAGGCGTTAGCGCAGAGGGCCCAGAAGGCATTCGAGGGGGAGAAACCGCCGTCAGGCAAGGCGTCAGGTAAGAGTTCGGTCAAGAAGAAGACGGGCAAGTGGAAGGAAGGCGGCGAGTACGGCCGCGGGAATGGCGACCCTGAACGTGCCAAGGCCAAGTCTGGAGGGGGCCCGATGTGAAACGTGACGCAGAGCAGCAAGGCACCGGGCAGCTATCTCGCGGACGCGAAGATCGGAGATGCCCCGCCCCCCAGCGCGAAGTAGTTCGGGAACTTCGGCGTCGACATGACCGACGACGTGGAGAGAAGGGACGCAGCCATGATAGAGACCAAGGCTCCTCTGGTGGCTGCGCGATTCGGCTGGGCGGCGACCGAGTTCCAGCATAACCTGGCCCCCCACGAGGGGAAGAAAGCCACCGACCACGCGCTGGTGAATCCGACCCTTCCTGTGCCGGCAGGACAGCCAACGCCTGAACATCGAGACACAGACTGCGAGCACCGCAAGACGACGACCTTCGACAACCTGCGCGGCGAATGGCCGAAATGCACGTCCTGTACCAAGGGGCTCTGGTACTACGAAATGAAAATGTGCAAGACCGAGTGCCACTACATAGGCCGAACCAGGCCATCCACGGCTCCAGCAACGACATCGACGCGAAGTACCTGACTATGCATTACGCGGTCTACCATCTTCCAACGGGGATGCCTACATGATAGCGGACACTGGATGTCGTAGGAAGCGTTGCTGGACCAGCGTGGCATGCCGCGGTGGCAAGGGCTGTGGGCGAAAACGTCAGGTTCAAAGATGGCGATAAGGTCTATGCTAAGATTGCATGCGTCTACCCGGTACGAGTATACGGCAAGATGGGCGAGCTCGACGCGGCGCGCATCGACCGCGACTGTCCTGGCTTGCTCAGCCGATCAGCCCTGAAGGACCTATCACCTACCGCCTAGAAAACTGCGATTTCTATATTGGCGGTTGTCGGCGCAAGCTCGTTAAAATCAGCCGCGTCCGCAAGGTCGCCCCATCTTGCGCAGCAAGCGCGACTGCGCGCGGCTGACGAAATGAACTCTTGAAGCCAATCTCCCGTGAGGGATCTTTAGGCGTACGCCTTGCACTGCCCTCGTCCGCGAGATGTTTCTCTGTTCCCAACCATCCTGTGGCGATGGGTCCTCGTTTTGAATAGACAGCGCCCCGCCCTCCTTCCTTCCCCCGCCCCCCTCCCCCCGTCGCAATCGTCATCGCCATCGTCATTACCATCATGAGCATCATCACCATCGTCCTCGTCGTCGTCATTATCGTAATTGTCATCACCATCACCATCACCGTCATCATCATCGTCAACATCACCACCGTCAGCAGCATCACCAACCTCATCAGCATCGCTGGCATAACCATCATCGTCAACGTCATCAGCATCAGCTCGGCACAACCATCATCAGCATCAGCATCATCATCGTCGCCACCAGATTCGTCACCAGTAGCAGGGCCCGCGCGCTTACCCCCCGCTCTCCATCGGCACACCGCTCACAAGCTTTGTGGCCCAACAGGGAGCTCCACCGAAGACGATATTAACAACTGCGGATCTCACAACTGCATATGGTTGGGCCCTTCGCCAGGCTTTTGTTTTGAGATAGCGTCCTTGTGCGTTCTTCAAGTCGGCTGGTCAGAACTATGTTTATGTTTCCTGTTGAAAAATCGACGAGCGTCGGTTAGTCCTTTATAGCGCGCGCGCCTCCTTCCAGTGCGAGCAGGACTCAACTTCCATCGCGTTCCTCTCTTTTTTTGGCCACGGGGACCACCATAGAAATAAAAGAAAATCGGGGGGGTACCGGGCGGATATCTTGACGTCGACCGACGAGATCCGCGTGGGCTCCGAGACGTGACCGATTCAGGACAACCCCATCGGGGCAGCCCATGCTTAAGATCGACGAGCACTGCGACTTGAACTGCGTGCCAGGCGAGTTCAAGGTCAAGGATTTCAACTTCGACGACGACGGCGACGACGACCAGGCGGAGATCGAGGAGGACCAGACCCTCGACCTCAAGGATGAGGCGCCTACGAGATGATAAAATACGACCTGCGCCAGATCAGCCATGACTTGAAGAAGAAGCTGGCCAGGTGCGCGCCTACGACCATGAGAAGCCAAGGAGAAGAAGGTCCGACGCGCGAGGGCTCCGAGGCGCCCCGGGCTCCTGGAGATCTGCACCCAGACGCGCACTGCGACGCAAGTGACCCGTGACAGAGGCCGGCGCGGATCGGATCCTGTGAGTTCGGAGACGGGCTACGACCTCAGGACGAAAGCGGGCAGGGCCAAGGCATGGAAATACATCGAGAGGGCGGGCCCCGACGTCGTCACGTTCCCCCCCTCCCCTGCAAGCCTCGGTCTGGCATGCAGCATATGAACCGCAATGCGGGGGAGCAACGCCTGCGGCTGCAGGAGATGCACATTGCTGATCGTGGCATCACTCGCTTCGTGGCCAAAAGCCAAGATCGACAAAGACGAAACGGGAAGCACTTATCTACTGAGCAGCCTTGATCGACATCGAATAGGAAGCCTAAAATATTCACGACGCAGTCCGAGACTGCAATGAGGGTTTCGTTCACATGTGCACGCATAACCTACGGTGCCACAAACTGGCCACCAAAAACAAGGACACGCGGGTGGCATTAACTTCGAGGTCCGCCCTCGAGAGCATCTGCAAGGCGTGCGACGGAAGCCATCACAAATGTACCGATGGCAGTATCAGGGTGCCGGAACATCCCAAACGCATGCAGCTTAGTGAATAAGTACTGCGGCTGCACCAAAGAGTTTGCCACGAACCTGGTCGTGAGCTTCAGTATGACCGACCGTGCCAAACTATTGTTGCCTACCTCAACGGACAGATCCGAGATCCGCGCTGGATCACAGCATCTACACGACGGCTCACAACACCAAAAGGAAGCTGATGGACAGACACGAGTACGCCCTGATGCGCAGAGTGCCCGACGTCGCCAAGCGCCAGAAACAAGATAAGGAGGTCGAGAAGAGAATGGCGGACGAACCAGACGACAGACGCCAAGCAAGACGCAACATCAAGAAGACAGAAGAAGAGGAGACACCAGCAACAGCTCAAAGCTCAGCGAGATCAAGCAGCCGTCAGAACAAAGGTGACGTTTTGCGATAGAGTTGAAGATCTTTCACCACCTGTACTGGCACCTCCTGTGCGCCGCCCACCCCCACCTCGACAGGTTCTCGACGATCATGAGACGCCGCAACCTCCCGCGCGGACCGTGCCACGACGACGTCCTTAACTACCAGTGGAGGAACCCGAATTGCCACCTCTGCCATTGGGGCCGCCTCTGATGAAGACAGCAGCAACGCAATCGGAGGAACAGGAGACCCCGCCACATCTAACAGGACCAATCAAACGACGCATCTCGACCAAGAAGACTGTTCTGCAAGCCCGCGAATGCGAGAAACCGACGGCGAGAGAGATGCCACCAGCACTGACACCGGCTACGAGTGCGACAACCCACGAAGAAGAAGGCATTCCCTACACAAGGGTCCCCCTGGGCCACGGTAAGGAGCGCACGGAGACGGCGGACAACGACGAGACCCCCTGGCAGGAGGTCGGTCCCATGCTCGAAAGGAGTTATGAGCAGGAGGAGACGCCCCTCGAGGAATTCGAGCAGCTAGCAGGACCTCACGACAACGAAGGCCTCGGATGACCTGCCCTACGCGGACGAGATCATGCCGGAGACACCCTACTGGGAGGGTGAGACGCCTATCGACATGGACCTTGAGGACCAGGAGACCCTCGGGTACGAGGAGTCCTTCCCTGACGTACCTACGCTGGACGCCGCGGTCGCGCAGCAGGCGACTTCGGAGATGGACGAGACTGCGACGCCCATCGAGAAGGACATGCAGATACCGCAGGACTTCAAGAACGACGTCAAGTGTGCCCACGTCAATCCCGCACCGTGCGGGAGAAACGTCTTTTACTATGCTGTCTGCGGGCGTTCAAGGCTTCGCCCGATCATATCGCTTGGGTCAACCGCTGGAACTGCACCCTGTGCGAGCTAACAGCGGCTCTCAAGGCAGTGCGACCAGCATCTATACCGAAACCGCCACTGAGGTTCAACGCGACGGTCGGTTTCGACCTGCGAGTGGAATGCGACATCGACGGCGCTTCCTACATCGGCCTCGACGGCATCGACTACGATGCCAACTTCTCGCAGTACGAGTTGGTGGAGAGTAGAATCCCCAGACTGCAGCAGAGGCATTCTTCTCCTCGTGGATCAACTGGGCAGGCGTGCCCAACACATGAGACACGACCTGGGAGGCGAATTGTAAGGCGAGATGAAGACTATGGCGGAGTGAATCCAGATCCAGATGAACGTCGGCCGGACAGAAGCTCCTTGGCAACGGGCCAAGATCGAACGACATGGAGCAGTCCTGGGGGACATCGTGCGCATGGCCGTCGAAGAGCAGAGCCTCAAGGGCAGAGATGAGGATGGTAGTTTGCTACGCGGCCATGATCGAGAATTACGAGATGAGGAAGGGCCGACCGAAGCGGCTACTCACTACGAGAGCGAGTTTTTGGCATACCAGATCGTCTGGGTGGCTTGGCGCTCGACTCCTTCTGATGCTGAAAGGCGAGAAACTCCTGCTCACGACGAGCAGGCCCTGGTCGGCGCAGCCTACAGACGATCCCTTCAGATTTGTTCTGCAGCGCAGGCGGCGCTGGTCAGGTTGGACCATGCGGATCGGTATCGGCGAGCACTCGTGGCTGGAGCACGCACGCCCTGCCTCGACTTGCCGATCGGCAAGCAAATATTCGATCGGAGAACGGGCAAGACGAAACGTAATCTGAAGGGCAGAGGCTATAAGGACTTTGATCGCTGGCACGTACCTGAAGTCATCATCGGCAGCCGATCCTGCGCGACGCCGGGGATTTGGGATATCTCACAATGGTACGCTGCTCTACGTGGCCCCTGAGCACGTGCGATTGGCGACGCGCATGGAGCAGATGGCTCCTGGCCTGGCGAGTTAGCTCATGAAGGACACTGCGGACGAGCTACGTGCGACTGGCGGCATCGAGGTACCTGGACACTACTGTGGAGGTGCAGGCCGAGGTGGCCATACCACCTGCCTCGAGATCCTTCGAGGGTCACGTACAGCCCAGAGTGGAGGAAGAGCCAAAGGCTGGACCGCCACCACGTGCTACACCAGAGACGACAACTCTTGGAACGGTTGCTGAAGCAACGCTGGATGCAGTGGACCTACCAGTACCAGATGACGCCCCGAACAAAGTCCAGATCCTGCAGCTCAGGCCGACCTTCAAGTCGAAGAGGGGACGCGAGCTAGACCCAAAGAAGTTCCACCAGACGGAGAGGGACGCGTTCGTGGAGGCTGACATCAAACAGTGGAAGAAACACCGACCTGGAAACCATAGAGATTGTGTACCCAGACGAAGCAGCGAAGATCATGAGGGCCAAGCCGCACTGAATCTTACAAGTACAGGCGCGATTCGTGAGGACCAATAAAGCATCAGAAAGAGGTGAACTGAAAACAAAATCGCGATTGGTCTTCCCAGGCCATCTACTACAGAAAGGATTGCCACGCACGGATCGTCCTACAGCTGGGCTGACTGCTTTGTGCCTGGTGTTGTCGCTAGCTGGCACTTCGGCTGGCATCTTGACTCGTTCGACATCGAGACGGCCTTCCTCAACGGACGTCATACGGAGCGGGAGGACCACTTCCGACCACCACCTGATAGAGCTCCTGGCCTACCGGGCGGCTGCCTGCCTGATACAGGCCCTGAAAGGTCTATTTGGTATTCCAGAGGCGCCATGGCTGCGGCATTTGGAGTTCATCGAGAGAGCGAAGGCTGCAAGAGCCGAACAAGCACCTTGGTGTCATTATTCTCTTCCTGAAGCAAGACAGCAAGCTATCCAGGCTGCTGTGCGTGCACGTGAACGATGCCATCATGGCGGGGCAGGGCGACTACTTCAACAAATTCAAGACAACATTCCTCAAGTCCCTGACGATGAAGCACATGTACACCGACGATTTCTGGTTCCTGAAGCGACGTATCGTGCGACAGCCTAACGGCGAGATCCATGTAACAATGGAAGAAGCAGCTCAGAAGATCAACCCTGTGTTCATGTCGAAGGTACGGCGCCAGCAACCAGAGGACCACTCTCGAAGGAGGAAACCTGATCGCTTCGATCAATCATTGGAGAGTTGTCTTGGCCTACGCTTGAAGCCTTTCCTGCGTTTGCCTACGACGCGTTGGACCTCCAGCAGCGAGTTCCAGAGGATACGGTCAGTATACTTGTCAGGGCCAACTCGGTGCTTCGGAACCTCCGAGAAAGATCGAAGCAGCTGGCCATGAGTGTGCGCGTGGAGATGGCACCAACAGGGTGACGACAGGTCTCTGCGCAAATGCAAGTTTTGTCCGACAACCTCGCGGAGGTAGCCAACAGGGATGTATGGTTCTACTCAACGATAGACGCTTGATATCCGACGACAGTTTCCCAGCGTCCCCCGTGACATGGGATTCGACCAAGATCCATCGAATAGTGCGGTCTACATTGGCCGCCGAAGCAACAGCACTGGCGACTGGATACGACATGTGCGTCTACGTGTGAGCGATCCTGCCTACCTGCTGGGCAGCTGGACGGGCGACTGGATGACGGACATGCGCCAGGTTCCAGAAATGTGCTGGGTGGCCTGCAAGAGCCTGCGCGACAGCCTACACAAGGGGAGCAGCATTCCCTCGGAGCGCCAAATCGCGCTAGACCGCTGGACATCTATGATATACGCCAGTACCGGGAAGACAGCGCCTTGCTACAATATGAACCAGCATCAAAAACATGCTCGTGGACCCGCTGACGAAGCACTTCGGCAGGCTGGAATCCACGCCACTTCGTGACATCCTGCGGACGGACTTCGTCAACCCGAGTTCCTACTGGCGACCTGAACCGGCAACGAATACGAAAGTGAGTCTACAAGAACCTTATACGCCCGGCAAAAGCCTGGTGAATGTTTCCCGGGACATACAGGTTCAGCTGTTTGCAATGTTAACGCGTATGCAACTACGTTTCAAGTCTTTTCTGGAGAGGGAAACTGGGAGCAGACATCAACAATGAAACTCCAGCCACATCCGCCTGCCGCGAGATAGGAAATTAGCACCGTGCACTGAGCGACGGAAACAATAAATCGCACCGGCGGCTCTTGACTAACGTGCCCGGGGGGGCTGGGGAAAAAAACTTCGACTGTGGCGGAGAGAAGGAGGAGAAGACAGGGGAGAAAGCGCATTATACGCATTTGCTGTAAGACGTATCGCCTCTGGGTGCGACAGCGGGGCGGGTGTCAATCCCTACAGAATGGCCCAGACAGCCAAATCAGTAACATCCACACAACTGTAAAATTCAAAAAGAAGAGGCGGAGGACGAGGGAGGACGAGCGACAGCGGATTTAGCATGCTGTCTGTGTACACATATCCCCTAAGGCCCAAGCGGCAAGCGATATTCCAAAAAAGCGGATCCCCACGGCACCAAGAGAGGCACAGCGCAAACTGGCCCACAACGTGCAGATCGAGGATGAAACCCTAGCACGTGGAGAGCTGAAGAAGAGCAGCGATTGCAGCGGGGCAAGCAAGATAGGGTGGACAAAAAACTACTGCATTGGCGCCCACGCGCGGGCGACGCAAGCCGTCGCAGCGCCACGGCCGCGCGCAATCTCCTTGGCCACGCGGGCGAGAGCCTGCAGAGCAAGCGGGCCGGCACCTCCCGGAGAGCGCCTGCGCCGACAATGCAAGATCGACACGGCCGCGATGCGGATGCTCTTCTTTGCCAGTAGACTGCTCCAGGGCCGACTGGCGCGCCGAGGTGTAAGACGCGGAAGCCGAAGTCGCGGGCGACCGGGCACCGGGCGCAGTGCTCGGTGCTGTCCTCGCGCGCGCGCCCGAAGATACATCGACCCTGCCCTTGAAAACGGCGGCCCGTGGCCCAACCGTTCCACCGCGCGCGCAACGCTGGGGCCCGCGCCCGCGCCAGGAGGTAAGAACTCAGAGACGGACGCCAGCAGTGCGCGATCAGCGCGGACCCGAGCGAATAATCTCACATCGCACCGCGCCGGCCGCCGTCGCGCGCTCGAGGGCGGCGCGGGACAATGGTCCGACATGTCTTCTGCCACTGGCGCCAGGGAGAGCGAGGAGGCCCCCCCGGGGCACGAAAGCCAAGATGCCATAAGATTCGCGCTCGGATCCGCTGGGCCCCGAAGCCAGCCTCCGCGAGTGCAGGTGCGAAACGCGACGCCATGACGCGCTGTCGCTCCATCTGGTTCGATCGAGCTGCACCTGCACGAAGTCCCCTCGCGCGGGTGCGGATCGCGAGACCGCCGCGGAGCAGGCGCTCGAACGCGGCGACCTGGCGCTCGGCCGCGAGCGCGAGCGCGCCGAAGTCAACCAGCCCGCCCTGGGATGCGAGGACCGGCGCGGCCCGTGGGACGTTGACCGCGGCCCAACACCGCGGACCCAGGCACAGCTCGGAGCCCGCGGCCTGCTCGAAGCGGGCCCACTCGGGCGGCGGTGCATCCAGCTGGGCTGCGAAAAGCGCGGCGGAGATGATGCGCGCGCATGCGGTGCGCCAGCAGAGTTAGCTGTAGCCACCAACCAACCCTCCCCCAAGCAGCGGCACGCCGTCGGCGTTTCCCAAGCGGTTTCCCCCAGGAGGTCGCGCCGCGGCCAGGCCCCAAAATGATCCCGAGGGGCTCCGCCGAGGTCGCGACGCGGACCCCCCCTCAGGACGGCGCCGCCCACGCCAACTGGCCCCGGAAGGCGTCGATGGGGCCAGGGGCAGGGGCGCGCTCCTCGAAGATCCGCCCCCAAACACTCGCGCCCCCGACGCCGGAACGGAGAGCCAAGGCCAACGCGTCAACGCGCGCTCGCAAACTGCTCGGCGAGAGGACCGAAGGCCCCCCACGCAGCTACGGGGATTTGGCGGCCTGGAAATGGGCACCAACACCAACGCAAGGCGGTGCCTCCACAGGGGGGAGATGATCCTAGATTCCGGCGTCGACGGCAGTGTCGGTCGCTTTGGAAGCCAAAACATCACCGCCATTACCGGGATCGGGATCCGCGAGCATTGGGCCGAGGCGTTCGAGGCGCGCCCGACGGATTCTGCGCTTCGAGCGAGGTGGCTTACTGAGGACTTGCCTGCGAGATCGAGGTCGCCCCCTCCTTCCTCGCCCTCGAGGTGGATCCTGTCGCGTCGGGGCGTTCGAGATGCGGCGCCTCGCCCCTCGCCAGAGCGACCGCGCGCCCTCGCGCGGCTGCGAGGGCACAGCCTGCGCAGGGGGAAAGGCAGCGCGGATTGGAGGCGAGGTCGGCGAGGCGCGGACACGACCGCATCCCTCACATCTTGCGGGTGCAATTAAATTGCAACGTCCCCTAGAGGAGCAATTTTACATTGCATCGTCGAGAAGGAAGCAATTTTCTAAAAAATAAAATAAAACATGCAGCCACAGGATATCGGAATCGAGCGCTCGCACGAGAAATTCGGAATTCAGGGCTCGCAGTTGTGAGTCGTATAATTCTACGGGTAACCGCTACCGCGTGGCAATATTTCACCACATAATCGGAGAAGGGGATTGCCAAAACGGGCGCGCGCGCGCCCGCTCTTTTCGTCTCGTTGCGTGCCATGCATGATGGCGTGCAGGCCTTTCAGCCTGTGCTCCCGCGCCGCTCGATCGTGTTCTCGAGTGGCGGGAAGACGTGAATATTCACGTTAGAACTGGCTGTTGCCGCGTAGCGCCTAACTTGCCCAAGGAGAACTAGATCTCTCCCGAACGAAGTGGATATATCCTGTATGTGTATATATGTATGTATATATGTATCTATATAGTTGGGTATGTATATATACATATGTATGTATATGAGAGAGAGGGACAAGAAATAATGACAAACGGGATGCCATTTCAAACGCGAGGAATCACAGTCCCAATCGTGCGTGCTGCTCGGGTCCAGGCGGCCACGGCTGTGCCGTCGCTCGCAGATCACCACCACTTCCCGTGGGTATGATCATATATATATATATATATATATATATTATATATATATATATATATAAACATGGAGACAAGAGAGGCAGGGAAAGGAGGCGCGACGCAAATTTCAATCCGAGACCATACTATTGGGTGTACACGCGCCAGCCTCAGCTTCACAACGAATGCTGCGTGCACTGAGGGTGAGATCGGGAGCGGGCGAGCACGTGCAAATCGTTCGAGAGCAGGGGGGGGGGGGGGGGGGGGGGGGGGGGGGGGGGGGCGAATTGCAGCGCCGTAGCGCCCGACTCGAACGCCTGCGTGACCTCAGGCGCCGATTTTACGGCACCTGCCCTGGGGCGTCGCGACGCAAAATTTAGTGCGCGCGCGAAAACAATGGGAGTCAAGCGAGAGTGAGTGCGCGTTTGTGTGTGTGAGTGCGTGTGTGTGTGCACGTTCGTGCGTGTGCGTGCGCGAGTGCGTCTGTTCGCGAGTTTGGTTTAGTTTCCCGGTGTGTCGTAACGGCGGTGCCCTCGATGTGCGTTGAGCGTGTTGTGCGTGCGTGCGTGCGTGCGTGCGTGTGTGTGCGTGTGAGTGTGTGAGTGTGTGTATGCGTGCGTTTGTGTGTATGCGTGCATGTGTACGCGCGTGTGGCGGAGGGGGGCTGGTCGCGCGGCGAGCGCTCTGCAGCGCGATGTCGATCGCCAGCCTCACCACGCCATCTTCACCACGCCCTCGCGCGAGGCGGGGCTCGCATCGGCGGCTTTCGAAGTCAAGGCCGAAAGGTTGCGATGGATAGACGATCGATGCAGCGACCGATCGATCTTTCGATCGATCGCTGGGTTGGCAATCTATCCATCGTAACGTTCCGGCACCTGTGGATGAAGATCGGCGCGCGAACGCGCGCCGAGGAACCCGATTCGGACTCGAATGACCCTTCCTTGCCACAACGTCCCCGTTGCCCCCTTCTGTTCCCTCGGCACCCTCTCCCACCCTCGAGCCTATGCCACCGCGCCTCTGGCGCTCGGGCCTGCCCTGGAAGCGCATCCTAGGTGGCCTCGACCTGGGCCGAGCTTGACCGCGACGCGCCTTGAGGCAGGGCAAATCAGCATTTCAGCGTCGGGCTCGAGTGATCGATCCGAGCTCGAGGTCTTCGAGGGTTCACCCCCTCCACGCACTGAACACCCGGCGCCGCGCATGGCACGACGAACCAACAACACACAACCATACCC
The DNA here is from genome assembly GCA_963575745.1 of Prorocentrum cordatum. Taxonomy (NCBI): domain Eukaryota; class Dinophyceae; order Prorocentrales; family Prorocentraceae; genus Prorocentrum; species Prorocentrum cordatum. Next base: position 16,755 of record CAUYUJ010003659.1, read on the forward strand.
ATAGGGGGATCGGAGAGGGCGCGCGCGCGTTGTCGGATGGCGGCCCCCGCTCGAACGGGAGCGCCCCCCAGTGTCCGACAACCCGCGCTCATGCCCGTAGCCAGTCCCCCTCACAACGACCCCCCTATGGGCATGGGTGCGCGTTGTCCGTTCGCAACGCAGCGATCGATCTCAACGCTGCGCCCTGGAGAGGGGGGGGCGCGCGAGCGAAAAGAAGGGGGGGCGGGGCGGGCGGGCAGGGCAAGGGCGGGGGGAGGGGGAGAACGCGAGAGGGGAGTCTGCTCCTCGATCCTCCTCCATATATTCCCCCCTTAACCTCTCCGACCCCTCGCCTCTCCCCCCCTCGCCCCTGCCCCCTGGGCCCTCTGCGCCCTTCCCGCGCGGGGCGGCCAGAGGCGGAGCAGGGATCGCAAAAGCACCCCCCTTTTGTTCACTCCCTTTTTACATGCCAGGCCAGCACAGAGGAACCAGTTTCTCGAACACCCGAACGTAAAACGTGCTGCCGTGATGCACGCTCTTGGCAACTTGTGCCAGCACGCGGTTAACTCCTTCGTCCACATATGTCCAGCAGAAACGAGGATTGCCAGTCAACCTGCTTTTGGTTTGTCAGGTGGTAGAGCACGCGGTGCTTGAATGCCACGTGCCCGCCCGCAGCTTTGTAGTACCGAAGGAAGAATAACACGTGTTTCTCAAGCTCTGCCTGTTGTGCTGCACTTATACGCCGAGGGCTGGACTCGATAATCTCTTGGGCTTTACAGAAGGCCCTGCAGGAACGGGGGAATAATGGCCACTGTCCAATGATAACTGTCGGGTTCTCATCACACAACATGGGCAGTAGAGGGATTAAGTGCCTGGCGTCGGCGGCCTTGGTCGCCGGCCTGGGTTTCCCCCTGTGTCCGAGCATGGTGATCGAAAGATTACATATGCGGTTACGTTCCCCGCGCTCGAACACAGCACTGTGGGCAAGATAAAACACGTTTAGGCGCCTGCAAAGGTGGATGATGTTGTCGCGGCTTCTCATCAGCATCGCGCCAGCCCGACTGCCGCAAAAATGTTTCGATCACCGCCCCAAAAACAGCTCCAACTAGAAACTGCGGTGTTCCAAGATCGCACGCGTGCATATAATCTAATACCAGCATCGAGATCGTAAAGCCCAGCACGTTGAAGATAGGCGCACAAAAATTGAGGCCAGCTTCGTCGGTCGCGCCAATCAGATCAACTTCCAAGGGCTGAGAAGGTCCGACGTCGATGTCATCGAGCGCGCGCGTATCTGCCACGCGCCCCGACAATACGAATTCTTGGCATGACGCGAAAGCTCCGAAACCCAATAAATCATCAGAGTGGCGACAACACTGCAAAAGACGCTTCAGCGCTGCTTTGCTGCAGACAACGCTTCTATTACTGCACCTTGCCACCATCCCTGCGTGCACCTGTGGGTCTTTATCTGCCCAACTGCAGAGACCGATGGACAGCGGAAAATTGAATCGGCAATCTTTAACTACATTACAACAGAAACAAGGCGACCTCATATTATCCCAACGCTTGAATCCCAAGGCTGTAATACATTCAAGCTGGCCAGCCCGCATTTCGCAGAGCGCTGCGCACAGTCCGTCGGCCATTGGGAAACCGCGGTAGTTTGACCCCCATGCCGGCTCGAAAGGTTTGTGATCGTGCCCGAGGGCTTGGAAAACGCCGTCTGCCAATATGTTCAGACTCCAGATGATCACGGCCATAATGGCCCCTATCGTGCACATGCCCCTGCAGCCGCACTAGAAGCAGTCGCTCTTCCGAACGTTTGCGGTAACGCGCCTCATGTCACTTATCATGTTAGCCCACGAACAAAAAAATAAAAGTCTTTTTTTGCATGTAGAACGCCGTATGAATAATATGATATCGGAAGCGACTTGTTGCCCTTTCTCCGCGTAACTTCGCGGTCGATGCAATGAGCAGGGAGGTCGGTTGAAGCAATACCAGACATGTCGAACTCCTCGGGGTGCGCGTTGTAACTCCAGCACAAGCTTCCATGGGGCAAGAACATCGGAAACTTGATCGACGTCCGCATCTGACTCCCGGAGTCCCAGACGGGGAGATCAAACGAATACATAATCTCTCGGCCCTGCTCGCCGATGGTCTTCCGAAGGTGGTCCGAGTGGTGCCCAGAGGCTGGGTCGAGAGACAAGTCTGCGACTCCGATGGCCCCCGCCCGCGCGGCGCGGCAGGCGATGCTACACGAGTCCTTATATAACTACTCTTCGCGCGATCCTCGGCCCGCAGGCCGCCCTCGCTGGGCGAACGCCAAGAAACTGCAAGGGGGGGGGGGGGGGGGGGGGGGCACGTTCGGGGGGGGGGGGGGCTTTTTGCTGGGAGAGTCAAGCGAGAAATAATTATAGCATGTGCAGCATCCTTCTCAGCGAGCTTGCCCTCGCGCCACCTGCTCAGCAGGTGAGGTGTCGGCGGCCTGATCCGTCATCGCCAGCGCCCTTGGACCGAGCTGCCTGGGGAGAAGAGCGGGCCTGGGCACGACATCGCACATATGCATATATATATATGTATACATACATACATACATACATACATAACATACATACTGCACACATACATACATACATACATAAATACATACATATGTACATATACATGTGCGCATGTGTGTGGGACCCTCCGTTCGCTTGCCCCCCTCCTCCTTTCTCCAATGCCCCCCTCCACCCATATACATACACACATATATATATACATAGATATATAGCGTGAGTGCCCAGGTGCACCATTCATTCTGGCCACCCGCCGTCGGTCCCCTGCAAGCGCGGGTTGATACGGGCTCGCAAGATCCACTAGCATGGGCGACCCCGCAGCACGGCCTGCCATCGGATCCACGTTCACCGCCGAATCGGAAGCGAAGCGATATCAATGAACCGCCCACGCGCCACAACAAAAGAGCTGCCCTGAACAATCACGACTGTTCTGCTCGGGGGCACAGTCGGGGCGCTGACCTGAACACAAAAAAAACGCTAAATAAGGAACGAGGCACATTCTATCCACGAGGTGAGCTTCGGCGCCCCATTGAAAACCCAAGTAAAACCTTGAGCAAACGGCGAAGCAATCAAGGAACACCGAGCCCCTACCCAACGAAAAGGGTTCCTTCTTCAGCGCCCCGACTGCACCTGCGTTTGGTCGTTGGCAGCGGCAGCGTCAGGAGCGAGCAACAAACGAATGCACGCACTTATGCCCTCGGCGATGGTCGGCCGATCTAACTTGCAAGCATATTGGCAACACTGCTGGAGGAGAGGGAGGAGGAGGAGGTCATCGCGCCACTGTCCTCGAGCGCACGAGCACGGCGCGGGCACGGTCTAGCAACTCTGAAGTCTGAATCCCACCCTTGGCCTGTGATCTCCCGCACAGGGCCTTCAGTCGAGCGCTCGAGCTGCTGCCGACCGCAATTATTGTCGGTGCCAGGCGGGGGGGGGGGGGGGGGGGGGGGGCGAGCATAACATCAAACACGTGACACAACAATATAACAAGGAATGGTCGGGGGCGAGCTGGACCGCACCTCACTTAGCAAGCGCCTCTTGCGCCTGCCGCACGCTGGCCACCACTGGAGCGATGGGCATCCACGCGCGACTGGCCTCCCAGGACACTGGATTCAATGCAATGCAACTCGGGATGCCGAAACATGACTCCTGCACGTGTTAACGCCACTGCATTGCGCAGAAAAGGATGCGCCTGTCCCCACGGCAAACTCCTCATCCTTGTCGCATCTCCCCTCGCCTTCCCCCCCCATTCTGGCCATTTCGCTTGGTCCACCGAGGGCGCCAACCTGGGGGCCTGCATTTCGCGCGCGTTTTTCTTCCGGTTGTCTAGCGCCCAACTCCTCCCATGCATTCCTTCTCCTCCTCCTCCTCCACCTCCCCCTCCTCTTCTTTACCCCTCGTTCGCCTCCTCGAGACCCCCCCTCATCTGCCGCTGCGTGGGCGGAGGCAAGACAAGCCATGGCCTCGTCAAGCTTCTCATTCACGCTGGTCATGTCCAGGCCCCTGGGCGGCCCCGGCATTCAAGCGGGCGGGGGCGCCCTCCGATCGCACCATATCTCCAGATCGCCCTCCTCGCCTCCTCCCCCTTCTCCTCCTCCTCCCCCCCCCCCCTCCTCACCCTCCTCCTCATCTGCCCTCATTCTCTTCTGCCCCTCGCCCCCACTTCGCCTGCTCGATCGAGTTCGAACATGGGCCGGCTCGAACTCGAGATCGGACCGGTTGTCGCGATCAGTTGTCGATCACGTCATCGATCGACGGCGTCGTCTGAGTCGCTGTCTTTCCCTGCAGCGTCGCTGCCATAGCAACCTTGACCGCGTTCAGTGCCTTGATGGAGGTCTCGACCCGGGCCTTGAAGGGCTTCATCCACGGGATCTCGCCCACCTCCCGCACTCCCGTCACAGGCGCGCCCGAAGGGCGATCCGAAACACATCGGTCGATCGACGCCAGGTGAGGTGGAGATGCGAGGGGGGCCCTACCCCTGCCCCGCGTCGATGCCAGGGAGGAGGGCGTCGAGCCGCGTCGACTCGCCGAGCACCTTGCTGCACTCACCGCCCGGTGCCGCGGGCTGTGGCGCCACCTCGAGGCGCGGGTGGGCGGGGGGCTGATCGGTCGATCGTTCGATTGACCCCCGCGCAGCTTCGAGGCCGATCTCAAACCGAAGCGCGGGCGACACAGGACAGCGCGGTCCCAAGGGGGGCGGGGGGTGACTTATATATGGAACGCCTCGGGCCCCATGCCGTGGCCCTCGCCCTCGTCCGACGACTCATATCTCTCTTCGCGCGAGCTGCTGTCGCCGGGGGGCGGCGCCTTCCCTTCGAGACTCGACCGGCGCAAATAAAACAAACCATGACATCGATATCATCTCCGATGCATCGGCTGGATCTTGCATCGCTCGATGGATCGGCGGACTCAGGGCCCTGGGAACCTTGCCCTTCGAGCCCGAGGACTTCGTGCCACCACCAGCGCTGCGCTTATACGCAACGGGGGTGCACTTGCCCATCGGCGCGTTGCCCGCGGCGTTGGCGGCGGCCAGCTCCTGCCCATGCAGCAGTATATCCGCCCGAGCCCTGCAGCTCGATGCGTCGACACAGATATTCTTCAGTCTGGGGGTCAACCTCGGATCGATCGGAAACGTCGCGCTGGCTCTCGCGGGGCCAGGGGGGCGAGAGAAGGGGGGCCAAGTCGAGGGTGGGGCGAGGGCGGGAGAGGATGGGCCGAGGGAGGTGGGCCCCTCTCCCACCTCAGAGAAGAGGGCGGTCTGCAGGGGGCAAGCCTACACATTATAATGCGCGCCGCCACCTTCGCGCGCGCGCGAGGCATCTTCCCGCAGTGCCTCTTCACCGCCAGCGCCCAAGCATAGCAGCTGCGATGGGTAGTTACAGCGCCACAGGCGAGCGCGGACGAGGCAAGTGCACGAGCGACAATTGCATTGCATAGCTGGGCCATCGCATTGATGTCTTGACCCTTTCCCCATGTCTCCGTCTTCCGGCCTGCCCCCGCCAATGATCCCCCCTCCTCCTCCCCCTCCCCCCCCTCCCCCTCCGCCTCCTCCTCTTAAAGAACGGCGCTCCCCGTTTCCCAAACTCCGCGTTCTCGAGCGAGGGCGCCCACCCTCGCAGCGTCAGCAAGGCGTCAAAGGACTTCCAATTCTCCAGCTCGCCCTTGGCGGTGGACTTCCTCTCGCGCTCGGCCTTCTCGGAAACCGCCCAGTCGAAGTTGCCTTCTTGCCATAGGCGCATATAAATGCATGTGTATATATATACATATATATATGGGCGTGTGCATGTATATGTATGCGCTTGCAGTGTTATACATAGATACCACGCCCCACACGTCTAGTCTGTTCAGGCGAGTGCGTTTGTGTGTCAAATTTACAAATATGGCTATATATACCTAAACATACACGCGCGTGTACATCGACATACACATATACCAGCCCCCCCCCCCCCCCCCCCCCCCCCCCCCCCCCAAGAGCGGCCGCGGCTGTGCGTCGGGGGGGGGGGATAGATTTACACGGGTCGCGCCGTACTTCTTGAACTTTGCGATCCACTCGGCGCCCCTGCCCTTGGAGTGGTTACCGCACTCTTCCTTGACATCCTGCTTGGCCTTGGCCATGGCCGCCCTCGAAAAAGAAAAGACCTAGGGGGGGGGCGACGAGGAAGCGGATTAGAGGAATATGGGGCTCGTCGATGGGCCCTGGGCGAATGGGCTCGGAGCGCGCCAGGGTGGCCGTGAATTCTGGACACGTGCACAATTACACATGTTCCTGCCGCGGGCCGTCCTGAAGCGTTGCATCAAGTTTTCGCGCTCAGCGTTGGCCTTGCGTTTCTGAGCCCTCTCCCGCTTCAGAGTCTCGGGGTCGGCCTTATGTTTCTTGGCGCCATGCTTGCCCTTCGGCGGCATTGCGTCGCCTCCCGATATCCATCGGGCCTATAGATAGAGCTCTCTGATCCACGGAATAAAATGGGCTGCGCACCCGAACGACCTGCGGCAAACACGGGGATGGGGTCGAGAGATTTCCAATGCCTCCACAAGAAGCGCGGTCGGGAGAGGGCCAGCAATTCACCGCGCAGCAATATCCAGATCAGCGTTGTGACATGCGTGCACGCGTGCGCGCGCGTGCGCGCGCGCGTGCGCGTGTCTACACGTACATATCGCACACACATAGATATCGTTACAGACATGCATAGATATCGCACGCGTGCGCGCTGCCTTACACATGCGCATGGTGTGTATATATATATATATATATGTGCATACAGGCATACATATATCATATACATGTGTAAATATGCAACACGCACATCACACATGCGCAGACGCAATAGGGCGCGAGGTCGGCGCGCGGTTCTCGCCTCGCGCGGTTGCGCGCGTGGACGCGCGCGCGCGTGCGCCGCGCCCCCTTTTTTCCTTGTGCGCAATATCCAGATCGGGTGCGAGACCCCCTTTCGCCTGCAAGCCTCGTCGCCAGGCGGAATTCCAAGGCGCGCGCCCCCGCCGATCGGCGCGGGCAGCGCAAGCGCCGCGCCCCGTCGGGCACGGCGCGTCGTCGCCCCCCCAAACGACGGGGCTGCGCGCCCCTTGGGGCGCGGGCGAAAACTGTAACATTACAGAACATTACGGAACATTACGGGAACATTGCGGGAACATTAGAACATCACGGAACATTACGGAACAACACGGGAACACCATGGGAACATTACGGGAACATTACGGGAACATTAGAACATTACGGAACATTACGGATCATTACGGGAACATGACGGGAACATTAGAACATTGCGGAACATTACGGAACATTACGGGAACAGTACGGGAACATTAGAACACTACGGAACATTACGGAACATTACGGGAACATTACGGGAACATTACGGTAAATTTGGAACATCACGGAACATTACGGAACAGCACGGGAACCGCATGGGAACATCAGAACATTACGGAACATGGAACATTGCGGAACATGACGGAACACTACGGGGACATTACGGAAACATGGGAACATTACAAAACATTACGGAACATTACTGGAACATTACGGGCACATTAGAACACTACGGAACATTACAGAACACTATGGGAACAGTACGGCAACGTTATCACGGGGCGCACGTCCGCGGCGCCCAAAGCCCGCCGGCGGCCCCCCCGATGGGCCCCTGGGCCAGACCGATCGGCCCACGCCACGCACCCGCGGGCCCCGACGGGGCCCGCGCGGGGCCCAGCTGGGCCCCCGAGGGTTCCGATGGGCCCCTGGGCCGGACCGATCGGCCCACGCCATGCACCCGCGGGCCCCGACGGGGCCCGCGCCGGGCCCAGCTGGGCCCCCGAGGGTTCCGATGGGGCTCCGGAGGCCAGCGCGGACCCGCCCCGATCAAATCGAACGGGCCTGGCGCGGCCCGTCGCGCCTCGATCAACCAGTCGGGCCACTTGGGGTCCGACGAGGCCCTATATAGGCCCGCGACACTGGACCCGCGGGGCCCTCGGTTGGGGGCCCCGAGGGCCCCCGAGGGCATGGGGCCCTTGGCGGGCCCCCCGACAGACCCGAGGGTAGGCGCTCTTGTTCGGCGTGGCCATAGAAGTCATGTCCGCGGCCGAGTACGGATGCAACGTTGGCGAGCTGCAAGAAGCCCAGGTGCACCTGTGCGGCGGGTCTGTCTCTTTGCCGCATGCGCCGTGCACTCGCGCGCGCGCCTTGATCCATGCGCACATATACATACACACGTACGCACGCACATACAAACACATACACATACATACATCTGCATATACATATACATATACATACATACAAACATACATACATACATACGTATATACATGCCTACACACATACAGACATACATACATGCATGCATACATACATACATACACACATACATGCAAACTTGTACATACATACATCATATATACACATGCGCGAATGTCCTCTGATGCATACACAAACACGTGTACATACACAATATGTACATTCTACATGGGCCCCGCAGCGCCCCCGCCCCCCCCCCCCCCACACACACACACACACACACACACGCACACGCGCACACACACACACACACACACACACACACACACACACACACACACACACACACACACACACGCCCCGCCCCCACCGCCCCGCCCGCCCCCCGGTCGATTGGACGGGGCGGGCGACAACGACAAGGCACCGACGACGAACGCCGACGCGGTCGTCGAAGGCGACGGCGACGACGATGCGACTCGATGCCCACAGGCAGGGGGTGGGAACGCATGCGCTTGGCGGGGGCGCCGCGCCTTGTTGCGGGGGGTGGGCGGGCGATCCCATTCGCGAGGCTCGCGCAATTCACGCGCGGATCAAGCGGGGGTGGGCGGGGTTGCTGGGCGGCCCCACGCGCGCGCATTGGGGGTGGGGGGCGGGCGGGGGGCGTGCAACCCAGGATTGCGAGCAGCCCTTCCCGTGCACAACATGACATGCGTTTATCCAGATACGCACTTGGAAACATCATGATATGATAATGCACGTGGGCACACCACCCATTTTTGCCACCGCGCATTTAAACGCAAAACAGCCCATGCATGCATCCCGCTCTATGTGCATATCTATATATATATATAAATATATGAGCACGTGTGCGCACAGGCAGTGCAAACCACGTCTAATTGCACGCGGGTCCGCGCCTCCCCTGTGGCGCGAGAGATGACGCCGCGACCTTCCAAGGTGATGTACGCTCCCTCTTGGCATCGCAACTGCCAGTCGATGCCCCCCCCCCCCCCCCCCCCCCCCCCCATGCAACCCCTTTCGCCTGCAGCCTCGAGGGCCAGATCGCAGCGTTGGAAGGGGCCCCGCGCGGTCGATCTGGCAAGGCCACGGCGAGCAGCCAGCTGATGAGACGGCGCCAGCATACGAAGCTCACGGACATGAGTTGCGAGCAAGATCCACATTCATTCTACAGCTCCGCACATCGGTCGACCCACCAGCAACCCCTCAACAACACACGCGCATGTGCACATCTGCAGCCAACTCACGAGAGTACTTGCAAGTCACCTCATGTGTCCTCCTTCACCCGTCCTACTCCTCCTCCTCCTCCTCCCTATCGCTTTTCCTCCTGCTGACCTCGTTGCTCCTCCTCGCCTCCGCATCGGTCGCCCGTCGGCCAACGAATCTCTCGGTCGCCCGTCGGCCAGCGAATCTCGATCGACACATCGCGTCCTGTTGCTGGGTGCCAGCGCGCCTCGAGAGATCTTGATCTCTCGACTTCCCACAAGAAAGAATGCCACGAACCCTTCCCCTGTCGAAGGGCTCGCGGGCGTCGATGCGCGCGGCCGCGCCAACTCACCTGGGCAGCAGGGGTACCCAGCGCGTAGAGTCCGCCCCGAGTCGATGCGTGTACATATATAGCGCTTGCAATCACTATGTACGTACATGCATATATGCATGCATGTATATGTATATATGTATAGAAATACATGTGTACATATGCATACATAGATGCTTGTACATACATAGCTACTGCAAGCATTATGTGTAGATGCACATCTAACTCCGCAGGCGTGCGCACGCACACATCCATTGATAGCGGTACTTCTATATATACACACCCACCCCTCAGCTCCCCCGCCCATCCACGACGCCGCATCCTTATGATGCCCGATGGGTGTTCCATCATCGTCGCCATCATCGTCAAACCGTCAGCATCGTCATTATCAGCATCAACATCACCATCACCATCACCATCACCATCGCCGCCGTCATCACATGATCACCGCCGTCGTCAACTTCATTATCGCCATCATCGTCATCAGCATCATCGTGTTCACCATTGTCATCATGACCACCATCGTCGTCATCATCAGCAGCAGAAGCTGCACTATCATCATCATGATAAGCATCACCATCATCATCACCGTCGTTATTACATTCCGTCGCCGTCATCCGCATCATCGTCATTGCCATCACAAATACCATCATCAACATCACCACCGTAAGCTTCGCCGTCACCATCATACTTGTCAGCATCGTCATCACCATCGTTGCCATCACCATTAACATCGCCATCGCCATCGCCATCGCCGTCACCACCATCATCAGCATCAACGCCATCATCACCACCATCATCGACACACTTACCATATTCATCATCATCAGCAGTATCATCATGATGGTCATCACCATGACCATCACCATCAGCACCCTCAGCATCATCAACATCGTCACTACATCACCTCACTCCCGCCATGGCATGATCATCCAACCTTCAGCCCGAGTTGCCAAGTCGAACTACGACTTCATGTCGGCGAACAACTGGCACTTGATCGCCTTGGTCTTGTCTTTATCGATCGTATTCTCCTTGACGATCTGCTTGAAGATGCCCCTGATGAGCTGGTTGCTGAGCTCGCGGCGGTCGGCCTTCTTCACCGGCACCTCCGACCAGGCCCTGTCGCCGACCTGCGCGCGCTGCAGCCACTTGGGAGCGTCGGACGCTCGCTGGTACGCCAACGTGCTGTAGCCCTCGCCGTCGCGGCGCACGTACTTGACCTGGGCCATCTCGCCGCCGCCCTCCGTCTGGAAGCACGCGCGCACGGGATCCTCATCCTCGATGTGCGCGACCACCTCCTCCTCGGCTGCAACTCCCTCGGCTGCGCCCCCCTCGGCCCCGCCCCCCCCCTCCCCCTCCTCCTCCCCCTCCTCCTCCTCATCCTCGGCCTCAGCGGCCCCCTCCCCGCCCTCCTCTGCGCCCTCTGCGCCCTCTGCGCCCGCGCCCTCCTCTGCGCAGTCTGCGCCGTCGCCCTCCTCCTTGGCGTTCTTGGCGGGCGCGGCGGCCGCCGGCCTCTCGACGGCTGGCCTCTTGGCGACGGGCGCCCTGGCGACGGGCACCTTCTTGGCGACGGGCACCTTCTTGGCGACGGGCACCTTCTTCGCGGCGACGGGCACCTCCTTCTTGGCGACGGGCGCCCCCTTGGCGACGGGCACCTCCTTGGCGACTGGCACCTCCTTCTTGCCGACGGGCACCTCCTTCTTGGCGTCGGGCACCTCCTTCTTGGCGTCGGGGGCCCCCTGCTCCTTAGCGACGGGCACCTCCTTCTTATCCTTCTTCCCCAGGCCCACAGGGATCGCCACCAGTTCATCGTGGCCCTGCGCCTCGGCACCCTCAACCTTCACCAGCTTCTTCTTCTTGGTGGACGGATGTTTCTTCTTCTCCTTTTTGGGCCGCTTGCGCATCGCGATGTCCTTGATCGCCCTCAAGAACGGGGCGCGGCCATTCGGGCTCGACGCTGCGCACGGGGCCCCCCATGCGCCGTCGGCCTGGGCGTTCGTGTTCGAGATCTGGGCGCCATCCCCAATGGCCGCGTCGATCTGCTGGGCGTCATCCTCGAGCGCCGCGTCGATCTGCTGCGCGTCATCCTCGAGCGCCGCGTCGATCTGCCAGGCGTCATCCTCGATGGCCGCGTCGACCCGGGCGCCATCCTCGAGGGCCGCGTCGGCGTCGATCTGGGTGTAATCCTCGAGGGCCGCGTCGACGATCTGGGTGCCATCCTCGAGAGCCGCGTCGACGATCTTGGTGCCATCCTCGGCCGCGTCGACGATCTGGGTGCCATCCTCGAGGGCCGCGACAATCTGGGCACCATCCTAGACGGGGCTCGAGCGATCAACCCTTCGAGCGATGGGGCCACCCATCATCCGAAGGGATGGCCACTCGATCGGGGCCTCGCATTGCGGGGGACAGGGGGGTCGCGAGGGAGGAGCGCGATCCTAATGATCCACGCCCCCCCCCCCCGCCTCTCCCCTCCGATCTCTGAGGGCCACTCGGCCCCCGCCCACGTGACCCCTTGCAATCCTCGATCATCTTCTGGCCGACTGCATCGTCTTCAGGCAACTCCAGGGACTGGCAGAGGTGCTCGCCAAGCATACTGTCGCCAACACTCTCGACTTGGTCGGCCCCTGCAGGATCAGCCCCAGGGCCCCGGGGCACCCCGGAAGATGCGAAATCCAATGCGCAGTGCATGAGCACACATATTCATAAACTACACGTTGGATTCCGCAGGTGTTGTTGACATTGAGAACATACACGTGTATTTACACACATACCTACATGCCTACATACATGCATACATACATACGTTCCCACCTACCTATAACGTTCACATACGTACATACATATATATATATATACACCTATGTATATACATCGTACAACTAAGTAAGCACGTTGATACTTGAATGCTTAGCGTTCGCACTGCCCTCCCGCCTGGCCTGCGCGTCCATCTGCTACATCGTCGCCAGGAGGGCCCTCTGCCAGTGAACGACGCCGATGCGCAGCGCCCTGCACTGCAACAACCTGGCTGGGCCCCCCGCGGGCTCGATGGGGGGGCGGGGGCAATTGACGCGGGGATGGGCGGGGGGGGGATAGGAAGGGAGTCAAGGAGGAGGAGGGAATTGAAAGCAGACCACAATCTTAACATGTGCGCAGGTTTTCTCCCCTTCTGGATGCCCCATTCATCCTCGAGCCCCTCCCCATCGCCCCGACTACGGTTGTGCATTCTTATTCCATGTGTGTATGTATGTATGCACGGATGTATCTATATAGGTATGTACGCACGCATGTGGATATGTGTATTCGTATACTTGTTCACGCATGTATACAAACATGTGCATATATGTGCATGCATGCATGTACACATACACTTGCACATACGAATGCACATGTACAGAGAAATCCGACTACATTGACATC
>CAUYUJ010003659.1:32500-62500 GCA_963575745.1 Prorocentrum cordatum
TCCTCGAGCGGGCGGATCGATCGATCTTCGACCCCTGCGATCCTCGATCCTCGATCGAGGATCGACTGGGTCGAAGATCCAAGGGCCGAGGGATCGCGGAGGACCGATGACAATAACGACCCTCGAATGGGGCGGCGGGGAAGGAGGGGGGAGGGGGGGGATATAGTTACATCGATCCAGGCAGGGGCGATCGATCGATGCACCGCGGCGCCAGGCAGCTTCGGCACGTCGGGGCCGTCGCCCTGCGCTGCCAGGGCCTCGCGCGGGGGGAGGCGGGGGGGCCGACCTTAGCTCTTCCAGCCCGCTCGATCTCGGGAATGGGCGGGTGGGATCCCATGGACTAGTGCATCCTTCTCTGGATCGGGATGGCTTCTGGATGGGCTGGCGGGCAGGGTGGTTCCTGGATGGGCTGGTGGGACTTGCCCGTCCGCGCCTGGGCGCACATGTGCACGTCGATCTCCGCAGTCGGCCCGCGGCGCAGGCCGCGGGCCTGCCCCATGGCGCTCGACAGGCGGGAAGAGGGCGGGAGGGCCCGAGGTCGGAAGGAGGCTATAAACCACGACGGGTGCGAGGAGGGGGGCGAGGGGAAGGAGGAGGAGGAGGAAGAGGGGGAACACGAGGAATAGGAAGACGATGAGGACGAGGAGGACCGAGAAAAGGGGAACGCATTCGCGATGGCTCAAGCCCCCGAGGAGGAGGAGGAGGCGGGGGAAGCGGAGGGTGGGGAGGATGAGGAGGAGGAGGAACCTCCCCTCGCCCGCCCGCCAACGTCGCGCGCCTGGCGCGCGCGGGCTGGCACCCTCGAGCCGCGCGCTGCGCGCGGCGAATCTCGGGCCCCGGATCCTGCGTCATTTTTCTACTTAGATCGATATGTTTGAAGGTCCCTGGGCCCGCGGCGAATCACGGTTGGAGTCCCGGATCCTGCGTCATTTTTTGACCCAGATCGATATATTTGAGGGCCCCTGGGCCCGCTGGAAGTGGCTGCTCCGCAACCTGGCCCTGCCCTCTCCAATACTGGGCCAAAAGATATATATATATAAGAAAATATATACACATACATACATACATACATGCACAATGATTGGCGACGTTCTTACATACACGCACGCAAACCTAAATTGTGTACATACACAGGTATAGCTAATGGGTGTGTCGCACATATGCATGTCTGTACTCTGTCTGTTTGGTGTCGGTCAGGAAATATCAGGAACTTGAGTCGTCCTGAAAAAAATGCACCATACTGACCAACATTGCAACATCCTTACACAAGTACAACATCCTGACGACAAAGTTGAAACACCCTGACAACAAATGCAACACTGGGAACTGCGAGCCCAGGAAAAACATAACCCAAAAATCACTTCAAAACGGCCGTTGAAATTAAATTGCGACGGCAAGATAAGAGGGATGCGCCTGCCGATCTCGGAGACGGAGGAGCCCCCCACCGCGCGAATGAAACGCGCGGCGCAACCGAGCCCATCCTCGCCCGCGCGCGCAGACCGCGCGCCCGTCGGATGCCACCTCGAAGCGGACTTCCCGGATCGCCCTGCTCAGCAGTGGGGGTCGAGCCACTGCCGGGAGAGGGGGGGGCGCGCCGAGCAGGTCGCGGCATCGCAAAATGACTCGACGAGACCACTCAGGGCGACGGGCGACGCCCACTGCGACTGGACGCATGCCCGGCCGCGACTCCGCGGCCAGGCGGCGCTGGAACAACATTGCACGGCGGCGGGAAAGATGGGGCGCCCACTCCCGAAGCCCAGCCCTCATCTGCCTGTCCGGCAGTTCGCGCCCACCCACGCCGGCGTAGACGCAGCCCGGGCAGGGGCGGGCAGGGGCCGAGTCATGGGCCACGGCGCGCGCTGGAACAGCCCATGACATGTCGGGGGGGGGGGGGGGGGCGCCTCCGCCTGCACTCCTCCGCGCGATCGCGAGCGCCAGCAGTGCGGCTAGTGCCCTTGGAGACGCGGTCGCGGCCGTGCACCGCCCAGTCGAAGTCGCCGCCGATGGCGCGTGGAAACACCCTGAGCCCCCGATCGAGCTTCGCAAGTCAACCTGCCGACGGCGGGCCGACGCGCGGCGCGCGGCATCCGCGCCCAGCGCCTCCGCCGGGCGCAGCTGCGGCGCGCGATCTGCGCGGAGGCGCCCCGCGACGAATTCCAGCGATCCGCGGGGGCCCCTCGCGCGAGGCCGAACGGCCCTACCGGAAGCGGAAGATATGACAGACCCATCAAAATTGCAGGACTTGTCGAGAGACCCCTGCCCGACCACAATGCCGACCCCCGCGGGCTGCGGCGCGCCGCGGGGCCACCGACCGCGACGGCCCGACGGAGATAGAGCTACTGGGAGCGACTCCTCCGCGCCATGCGCCTCCGCGATCGCGATCATATCGCGTCGGGGGGCGAGCTGGCAGGCAGGCCGGCCCGCTCGCGGACGCGAAATGCGACGCCCGCCGCGAAGGCTTGCGCTTTACCGGCGGCAAACGAGATGGCCCCCGCACGCGGGCCCCGCATCGAAATGGCCGAAGCGGGAACCACGGCTCTCACGGGGCCCTCAGACGCCAAATTCGCTGTAGCAGCCGGCGCCGTGCATGGCCCGAGGCCGAAGGCGCGACGGAGCCGAGCATTCTGCAACTGATGATATTGGAACATCAGTCTGGGCCCGCCGAGGAAGCGCGCGCCCCCGAGCAGGATGTCCAAGAAGAAATGGCGGATGACAAGGTGGATGATCTCGCGAGACATCCCGGGCGGCGGCGGCAGCGGCAAATTGCGAAATGGCCTCCGCGCCGACGTCGGCCGCGCAGGTCGCGCCAGTCGGCGCGGGCAGGAGCCGCAAGACGACATCGACGAGGACGGACACGCAACCCGAGCGCGACACCGCCCAGGAGGCAACTGGCGGGGAGCCGAGAGCCGCATCGCAGGGAGGGGGGGCAACCAGCGCGCCACCCCCCCACAACGTCTCCCGAGCTTGCGAGCAGACTCTGCGCATCAGCCAAGTCACTGGAGACCTGTATCCCCACGAGGTCCCACCAATCCGAATCGGCTTGCCGTGCAATGCCTTCCGGCCTCCCGGACCTTCTGGACGCCGGCCGCGCCCTTCAGGTATAGGCGGGCCCGTCCTGGGGGGGCCTCGGGGCCCGTCTTGGCCGGCCAGTGCCGCGATCCGGTCTGCGTGATCTCAGCGGGGGCCTCGGTGAGCTGAATGCCCGCCGCGCTAGAGAGGCGGGCCGCCAGCTGCTGGAAAACCTCGGCCTCGTCGATGCTGCGCAACCCTGGATATCGACATCTGCCACGCCTTCGAGGGCGGCCTATCTGGACCGCGGGCCGCGTCGACGGCGCAGGGCAGCAAGTTGTTAAGGCATGGCGGATGGGACGACGAATTGCCGTCCTCCGTGACGCGACGGACTGCATTGGAGCTTCAGCACGGCCGTCTCAGGGTCCTTCTGTAACGTTCTGTCCATCAAGGAGTGCCAGACGTCCGCCTCTGCCTCGGATTGGATGAGCGCCTTCCCAAAATGGAAGATGAGACCGCTGCACAACTGCCAGGCCTTGCAACCAGCGCCCGGGCGCGCGAGCTCGGCGAGGATGGCCGCCGGACCCAGAACATCAGATGTGAGCCGTAAAACGAGTCGGGGGGAAGCGCCGCGCTGCGGAGCCGACGAACGCGGAGCTCCTGTTCCAAAGCCGGGGTGGCCCGGTCGAATCGGAAGTCCACGGAGATGCGCAGGACCTCGGCAGCGTGGCCTGGGCTGCGGCTGGCTCGGCCCATCGTCGCACACCGCATGCCAGGATCTGGCATGAAACTGTACACCAAGGGGAGTGCCAGGGCAGTGATGTCCACAACGTGCGTGGGCGTGTCCTCGAGAGAGCAGAAGGGCTCTTCCACCGCCAGCTTGGCGGGGGGGCCCTTCGGGAGATACGTGGAGATTGTGAAAAGCGCGAGGCGCTTGAATTCTTGCCGCGGCCCCACAGGGCCAGGAGACACGAATCCCACCAGCCCTCTGGGCGTAGGTGGTCTAGAACAGATCCTCTTCCACCCCTCCCTCTTCCCCCTTGGGGAGGGGTTTACCCCTCCCCCTACCCCCTCCCCTGGACCTGGACGGGGGGGGCCGCGGGTAGTTAGAGCGTCCGGAAGCGAAAAGGCGAGAAAGCAAAAATCATTGATTTTCCTTAGGTTTTGGGACGATTTTGGCCTCTTCGGGGCTTCCGAGGGGGGGCGCTAATTGAACCCCCCCTCTTGTTTGATCGATCTCCTCCAAGATGGCCCCAAGAAGCGCCCAGGAAGCCCCAAGAGGTCCCAAGATGGCCCCAAAATGGCCCCAAGAGGCCCCCAAGAGGCCCCCCGGAGGCCCCCAAGAGACCCCCAAGAGGCCCCAAGAGCCCCCCCAGATGCACCCAAGATGCTCCAAGAGGCCTCGGCGAGAATGCCTAATCATTGATTCTACACAGGTTTTAGCCACATGGAGGCCTCTTGGGGGGGGGCACGGATTAAGATGACTCCAAGAGCGTCTGGGAGAGCCCAAAATGACCTCCAAGATGGCTCAAGATATCCCAAGATGTCTCATAATGGCTTCCTCTGTGTGCTGCCCACTTCTCTGATCGAGGCAATTCCTCTGGGCATCGTTTCTGGATGGGCTGGTGGGGATTCGCGAAGCGACAACAATTCCATTGGGTGCGACACGAATTCCACCTGCCAGAAGACGGCTGCCCACTTTTCTCCCAAAATGGGATGCCATCGGAGATCCCGGATGGCGTCGACCGAGTGGCACCGAGGAAAACTCTCCAGCGGAGTGATCATACGGATGTACTGCGGGAGTGAACCACCATTGGAACGTTTCAGCATGTGTTCGCGGGGGCAACCCAGCGCGGAGGAGTCGGTGGGGGCCCAGATGACGACGGGCACATTCTGTAGCAGATCCAAGAAAGTGTCGCCCCCCTTCTCGGCCGATTCGGCAACACGCCGAGCTCCATCGAGGAGGAGAGAACGATCATCGGCTTGCTCCCGGAAGCGTGGGGGGGCCTGCGCCGAGCAGAACGGACCATTGCGTCGCGACGCGTTCCTGTGGCGACAGGGCCGCGTCGAGCACCGCGCAGAGGGCTCGTGGCTCAAGCTCCTTCCAGAGAGTGAGCCTGCTTGGTTTCAGCTTCCGTCGCTCCCTGCGCCAGCCGGCGAGGGAGTTGGCGCAGTTCTGGACGGCCAGCTCGAGCTTCTCCAGGATGGGGGGGGACCATGAGAGACCAGCGCGGGCCCTCAGCAGCAGACGATAGCAGCCGGGCAGCGCGGACTCGCGACTCGAGCATGCCGAGCGTCGGCTCAGGCCCTTCCAGCGAACTGAGCCCTAAAACCTGCCAGCAGTCAGACGAGGTCGGGTTGTAGGAGGGCCCCCGCAATACCGCCATAAGGTCGTCGAAGGTCGCCAGCGTGGATGCGGCCGAAAGTGGCGGGCTCTGCCCTGTCGCCTGAGCGGCGCGAGCGATCTCGAAATAACACAGAATCTCCTGCTCCAAAAGATCACTGAGGAGCTCTTGCGGCAACGGCTGGGGTACCGAGAGCGCCTGGGGCACTGCAGCGACTCCTGGAACTGCAGCGGGCTCGGCGGCAGATGCGGCGGCCGTGACAGGGTAGAAAGCTGCCTGGAGACCCGGGGCCGTCGCAGGCGCAGCCGGGGGAGGCAGCCCAGGGGCAGGCAGCCCGTTCGTCGGGTCGACCACCGTAAGTCTGACAATAACCTGCGTCAGCCCAGACTCGCACTCCTCCATGCTCGTGTCAGGACCTGCGGCGGGCGGGGGCCGCACGAGCAGCTGCGCCCGGGGTCGCTCCGAGAGGCTGACGCGCCGTCATGGCGGCCGAAATGGGTCGGGCCCGAAATCGCTCGAATCGGTAGAAATGACGCTCGGGCCCGGGCTCGGATCGGGCGTTCGGCGACGGCGCCTTGAGCCAGAGAGGCTCGAGCCCAAGCTACGTTTGACGTATACATGTTTTTTGTTGTCTGGGGCCTGCCTGATCGGTCCGGGGTCCATGTGGGCGCTAGCGTGCCCTCCCAGGCCCTTCCAGGGCCTTCCGACGTTGCCCATGTCTTTCCTCTGTCTTTTCATTTCCCTCCTCGCCCGGTGCCCCGCGCGCCCGTCCGCCGCTAGTTATACTGGATCAGGCCTAGAGTCGCATCGGCTTGAATCGCGCCCTACTCCCCCAACAGGCGGCCGCAGCCGCACGATAAGTCCCTTCGGGACCAGGCCTACCAGAGGCCAGTCCAGAATATTCCAGAGAGCACAACGTTGCTAGTGCGTCCATGGCAGCTATCCGAGCTATCCCCCTAGGGTCGCCCCCGAAAGGAACAGTTTTCGGGTAATGACTCGAGTCTCTGGCAGCCGCTCGGGACGATCGGGGCACTCCTGGAACGCCCTCGGCGAGGCGCGGCTGCTGGAGAAATCACCCCAAGGCTGGAAAACTGCCGAGAACCCACGAGAACGCTCGACAACCCCGCCCCCCCCCCTCGCGCCGCCCCAAAATGCGCGACGATCAAAAACGGGTCTTGCGCGAGATGGCACGGCGACCTCACGCCGCAGCTTGCGCGGGCCGCCCGCGCGGCTGCTACATTGGGAACGAGGGCGCTCACGCGCGATTTGTTTGACGCCTGGAAATGGGCACCAACTCCAGCACAGGGGTTTGCCTCCACAGGGGGGGAGATGATCCTAGATTTCGGCGTTGGTGGTATTTTTTCGGCGACCCTGGAAGCCAGAGTATTACCATCGCCGAGATCGGGATCTTCTTCCATCGATGGAAGCACACCGCGTATATTGGTGTTGGTGTCAACCTCTTGGCTTGCGAATCTTACGCGGGCGCTTCACGTGCCGCTCACTTCGCCCCCGCGGAGAGCCGCCGCAACGCCCGCGGACAGGCGGGCGCCGCGTCCAGGTGCGGCACCAACCGTGCCCCGCAGCCCTGGGACACGCCCGCGGCGCGGAGCCCGGCGCTGGCGGCGGAGAAGCGCAGCGCCGCGACGGTGGGGAGCAGCTGGAGAATCTGGGGCACGACGGCCTGGGGCGGGCTCCAAGGGGCGAGCGGGGGGCGAGCGAGGGGCGAGCGAGGAGAAAGGGGAAGGAGAAAAGCGCGCAGGAGCGAGGAGGAGGGAGGAGGAGCGAGGAGGAGCGAGGAAGAGGATCGAGGATCGACTGCCGAGTCCTTCTGGACGCCTCGGCCCTCCGCGAGGCCTCCGGGTGAACTGGGGGCACGGCCGCCTGGGCAGCGGCGAGGTCGCCCTTCGAAGGATGAAAGGGGGACGCCAACTATATCCACACCATCCATTCATGGCCAGACCGATTCTGGGCCGACCATCAGTGCACATACGCCTTCCTGGCTTGTCCAGGAAGACATACCAGAGGGGCCAGGGGGAGAAGAAGAAAGAATAGGAGTAGGTGGAAAAGGGGGACGAGGAGGAGGAGGAGGAGGAGGAGGAGGAGGAGGAGGGCAGGAAGAGGAGAAACAGGAGGATTGACAGACTGACTGACTGGCTGACTGGCTGATCCCGCATCGATGCCGAGTGTTTGTCCGTGATACTCTCTTTCACCGCAAAGCCTGGTGAGGAAAAACGCAGATCCTTCGAGATAAGGAGACACCAGGGGGCCTCGTTGCACAAACGCTGGGCCGCCGTCGGTCCTACTAAAGTGTCGACGTGATACAACAGGGCCGACTGGGCACGGGGGCCCCTGGGCCCCGTTGCAAAGTTATCAATCGAAGGGCTGCTAATCTCTGCTCGCACGAGGTTTCTGAATAAGGAGGGCAGGAGGCGGAGGACGGAGGCTCGAAGGAGAACGGAGAGGATGGGTTCCCTGCTAAACCTGCCGCGCTGCCTAGTGCTGCTGCTCTGGGCGCCGTGCTGCTCATCTACTTGCCTCGGAACGCATGGGCGAGCCCTCCCACTGGAGCCTTGCCTGGCATATGCGTCATGCCCGCCGCCCGCATGGAGAGAACCAAGAGCCTGGCCACCGTCACTCGGATGTACTTCGCACTGCAGTCCAGCTCGAGCGGGCGCGCCCTATGGGTGTCCAAGTCGCCCTCCCCGACCATGCCCCTGCCCACTGGCCACTGGCCCTCGACCGCAAAGTTGATCATGCACATCGGCTGCGCCCCCGTCTTCACATGGTAGTCGCTGACACGGCACGAGTGGCAGAAGTCCTCCATCTCCGACGGATTGCCGTCCTCTGCCGCTGCCTTGTGCAACCTGGCGATGGCCCTGGACAGCGCGCGAAACTCCTCGGGTTTGCATTCCACGGTGGCGTCATCGAGGGACTCTTACACACTGGCGAACGCGCGCAGGCGTGGACTGCCAAGCTGGCGTCCGCTGCCTTGTTCTTATACTTCCTACTACCTCGTCGTAGAGAGCGGTGGTTTTTTCTCTTGCTCATAACCACAGGGAGGCCCGCGAATCGAGCACTTCCTCCTCTTCGGCCGCAAACTGCGCTCGCGCATCAGCCCAACGGTTTGGTCCACGCGCGCGCCGAGGGGAGAACTTCGCCGTCGCTCGGGATCTCCAAGTTGGCTGACTCACACTGCGCCTGTCCAGCTAGAGCTGCCATGACCCGACAATGATCAAGCCGTTTCGCAACAGTGTCTCGCAGCCACTTCTGACGTCGAATCCTGAGCTCGACACAGGGGCTGCCAGTCTCCATGTGACGCAAGACTTCTACATGGCCAGGTGCTCACACTTTGTTGCGCGTGGAAAGCCAGAGCCATACTTCAGTCGTGCTTGCGTGCGTGTATGCGGTCGCTGCGTTTCTGCGCGCGTGTGTTTGCGTTGATGTTCCGTCCGGCATGCATTTGCGCTGCGTTTCTGTTGCGTCGTGTTTCGTTGTGCGCCTGCGCGCGCTTGCGATTTGTTGCCTTCTTGCGCGCGCGTTTCCGCGCGCGCCGCAGCGGCCCGGGCAGTCGCGCAGGGGGGGGAGGCGAAGAGAGGAGGAGGCGAGGTCGGATACCACAGCCTCGAGGACCACATCCGGGGCCAACCGAGTGACGGACGACGGGGACAGCCAGCGGCCAAGGATAGAAAAGGGATGCGAAGGATGAGAGCGGGCGGGGGGGGGGGCGCGAGCGGCGCACCGAGGAGCAGAGGCGGAGAGAAGCGCCGACTTTGAACGCGCAAATTCTGCGCCCTCGACGCGCCGCATGTTCACCGCGTAGCACCGCGCGAGCCCACTTGAATACCAGCGGTTGCACAGAGGCGCCATGGGCGCATAGCGATCGGCCTCGCCACGCCGGGGACATGCGACTCTGGCCTCGAGGGGGCCGCGCCAACTGCCACCCCGCGAACGCGCCCCCCTTTAAATCTCATAGCTACTTGCGCAGGTGCCCAGAATGGCCCCATCAAATACCGAGCTTTCTGGATCGCCCGGACTGCGACATGTTTCTCAGCCGGGAACCCGTCGTTGACATGTCGCTGCCCCCCAAGTACCTGGCTGCCGACGCGGCTTCCCCCTCGAGCTCGAGGCGACCAGCGCTGCCCGCGGCACTGCCCCCCAGGACGAGGTCGAGCTGATTTGCTCTTTGCGCCGCCCACCTCCCCCAACCCTGCGCCGAAGACTCTGATCTCCCAGGGCGCCACTCATTGGATTTGGCGCTGATCAGCACCCATGGTTTTTTCGCGACACCGTCGACGAGGGTCGAGGTTGCCAGGTCGGCGGCCTGCGCGTCGGGCACGGCCTGGGCGGCCCCCGGCACCGCTATGCGCAATGCTCTCTGCCGAAGGTCCTGGCCCAGGGTCGAAATCGTTGTCTCGACGCCGCGCCCGGGCGATTTGGCGAACAGCTTCGCGACAGCATGATCACCTGGCAATGCCCCCATCTCGTCCGCCGCGCAAGCAATCCCCTGCCCATCAGAGACGACAAACGCACTGTTGTAGATTCGCTGCAGGAACAGGTCCACATGCCCCCCCTGCGCCAAATCTGCAATAGCTCGTTCCACAACGTCCTTGCGCACACAATAGAATGCATGTCTGGTATCGCGGCACCGCGAAGCACGCGCCACTCCTGCCCTGCGCAGGCGCGCAAATTCACGCCGTTGAGCCGGCGTCGCATCCCTGCGCCGACGATGCGATATCCCTCAACGGGCCCAATACTGGCAACGCTGCCCCATCCGGGTAAGCGCGCGATGGAAAGACCTGCCAAATCCACAGAATAGCATGATAGGACGTTCTCTTGCCGCGCCAATCTTGTCGCCCTGTTAAGCCGGCACGCAGCGAAGCTCGATGCCGCGCAACTGGCGCGCGCCCCACTGCGCGCATACACCTGCAAACCAATTCGACCGTCCTCTCATACTCCGGCGCCTGGATCTCACCATCCTCCTGCCGAAGCCCCAACCCTCCTCCGCGCTGCGGGCTGCAGTGCCCGTTCGGAATGGCCACTGCCCGCGGCACGCCCCCCGGCGCCGACCACCTGGGCCGGGCCCCCCACGATGGGGAATTTTCCAAGCGCTTTCCGCAACATCCACCGTGAACAGAGCGTCCTCGCGAGCGCTGCCATAGCCCCTCAGCTCATCATCCCCATTGACGACTTGTGATCTTCAGCTGGGTTGCGCCCACCGCTGCCTTCCATGGGCGACCTCCAGAATCCGGTCGCGTCTTCTGCCGCTTCCCCTTGCACTTGCAGTCTGGCTCGAGCTCCTCCTTCCACTCCCTGCGATTGGAACTTAGAAATCCATTCTGCCGCCGAGGCACGCGACGTCGGCGCGCTGCACACCCTCCGTGCCCCCCTGCAAGTTCCAGCCAATAACCACGCTAGCTTGTGGGCATCATAGAACCCCCGATCCCCCGTGCGTCCGACTCCTTCAACTCGCTTCCCAGTCATTTGCTTAATGAATTGCTTCTCGTAGCTCTTAAGATATCTGCTCAGCCTGCAGACCTTAAGACCGCATCCCTCTGGGAAGTCACTTTAGTAATCATTCGCTTTCCTCCTGGCCAGAAGTAGCTAGCTCAGTTGTTGATTATGCGCCAGCGTGCCCTCGCGCGTCTCGACATACCCTGGGGCATCCTTCAACTTCTCGGCCGATGCATCTTGAATGATCTGCATAATGCCTGCAGTGAGCAAGTGGACACCCCCTTCACATTCCCATTCCTCTAGAAAGTGTCGCGATGCTGTGCCAATCCCCCTTCAACTTGTTCAGCGCATGTCAACCGACCTGTGCCACGCAACAGAATGGCGTTGCACGCCTCCTGATTGAAATGGGGCATTCGAGGCTGCCGACGATGCTCAAACGCGCGCCACAACGATGTGCACATCGGAAAGTGGTCCTTCGACGCGCTACATCTGATGTGCTGGAGCCGTCTCCCTTCGGTCACTGATACACCGCAGTCTCCAATGTTCTGAACCAACTGACGCGGACAAGCAAGGTAACCGATTCTCTTCACCAATGTCGGGTAAATACCGTAGCACGTAGCTCCAGCATCAACATACGAGCTGGCCAACGCCAAGCCGCGTGCTTGGAGCGTCGGCTTCAATGTGCGAGAATTCGATTATGTTGCGGCTGCGGCGCTCGTGCCCGTCACTGGTGGACGCGAAGCATCAATGCCACATGCTGAATTGAGATCCACCCCAATCAAGGAATGGTAGGCACCGAGCTGGGAGGCCCTTGGGACAGTCCTGCAGCCACTTGGTGACTTCGGTAGAAATGGCCTTCTGCTCTGACACCGCCCCCCTCCCTTTACCACTCGGCGGAAAGTAAGTCGAGAACATTGCCATGTCCTGCCGCCCCCGTTTCTATCTCACCATGAGCGCTTTGCCCCGAAGCCGCTTCGTGCTCTCGCCAACTCTCAAGACGTCGGTTTCGGCAGACCTTTTTTTTTCCTGTGGAGCGCAACTGCCACGCCGCATGTTCGATTGCTCTCTTTGCCAAGACCTGAGTGAATGACGACGCGAATTTTTGTGATATGTCTGGTTGCCTGTCCCCTGCTCCTCACAATGGTGCCGTGGAACATGATGGGCTCGATCGACTTGTGCTCTGCATAAATCTTTTGAACCCGGGAGGGGGCGGAGAATGTGAGAGGATTGCAAATCACTGCACGCAGGCATCGCCAACCGCCGCCGCTCCCCCTCCATGGCCCGCTCATGCTACCATGCTTGGAGAAGCGAAAAGGGGCCTTCGGTAGTGCTGTCCGCAGAAGCTGCCTTGAATCGCTCGATCGTAATGGGCAGCTAAACAGGAGGAGGACAGGAGGAGGAGGAAGAGGAGGAGGAGGAGGAGGAGAAAGATGAAAGATCCAGGATCGAAAATATGTTTGGACATTCTTGGCCATCGTTTGGGCCCCTGGAGGCCTCTGAGGCCCCCGGAAAACTCTGGAGAATTGTGGAGAGCTCTGGACATCGAAGCAGGGGATTCATTCATGTCCACCGATTTGGAAACGGGAGATGCGCCCCCGAAGACCCCGACGGCGTTCACCACGACGACGACGACGACGACGACGACGACGACGACGACGACGACGACGGCAACGACGACGACGATTACGACGACGACGACGACGACGACGGCGACGACGACGACGATGACGAAGACGATGACGAAGACGACGACGACGAACAACGGCGCTCACGACGGCGGCGACGACGACGCCCCCTGCGCGGCCAGCAGGAGCTCGTGGGTGTGCTCCTTGCGGGCCTCGCGGTACGCCTACGGGAAGCCGGCGCCCCCGAGAGCGGAAGCCCGCAGGGGATCGACCGACCGACCGACCGCGGGCGCGCCGACGGGGGCCTCCCGAGTGAGGTCCGGAATGGACGGGGTCGGAGGATCGCGCCGAGAGCGCCGATGCCTCGACGATGCACTGGGGATGCATGCGGCGGCCGCTGTTTTTTTTGTTCCTCCCCCCGCACGTGCGTCCCCGGAGCCCACGTTCAGCGCGGAGCCAGGCGAAGGTGCAGTGCCACCGATCCGCCCGCCGCCACACCCACGCCGCCGTCCCCATGCGGCCACGTCGGCGAGGAGAAAAGAAGCTCCACATCGTGCCGCATCGCCGATGCATCGGCGGTGCGGCGCGATCCTCCGACCCTATCTGCTCTGACCACCGTCTGGCAGCGCTTCGAGAAGAGAAGAGGAGAGGAAGGAACAAGGGGGAGGTGCGCATCGCGGCCGGAGGCACGTGCGCGGACGGGTGGGGGTCAGGGAGCGCCCCGGGAGAAGAGAAGACGGGGCCACAAAGTCCGGGAGATCTCAGGGCCCCCCCACCGACCCCTTGTCCTCAGCCCCCTCTTCGACGCCTGGTGGTATTCAGACCATACCTCGGGCCTCCGACGGCCGCTCGGGACGATTCGAACACCTCCGGGAAAGCTCTCGACGAGGCGCGGCACCCCGAGACTGGAAAACCGAGGAGAACCAACAAGGACTCCCTGACACGCCTGTTGGAAGCCCCCGACTGACACGCCCCATGAGCCAGCAAATACTGGGCGACGGGCGCGCCTCCCAGAGGACCGGACAAATGCGACAACAAACGCACGATTCACTGCACGTGCAGAAGGGGGAGGGTCCTCTTCTCCCTCCTCCTCCTCCCCCTCCTCCTCCTCCTCCTCCTCCTCCTCATTCTCAAGGGGGCAGACAAGAAGGAGACAGGCAGAACAATTCTGAAGACCCCCAAACAGACTGAAGCCGCAACGAGTTTCAAAGGCACGTGCGTCTCTCATCGGGGCATGAAAGCTGATTCGCGGAGAAAGAGGGAGAGGTAAAGGAATCAATGTGAAGGAGAGGGGACGATCGAGAACCAAAGAATCGAAGAATCGAGGAGGAAGGACTGAGGATCAAGCAGGAAGGATCGAGGATCGAGGGAGGAGGCGGAACAAGAAAAGGGATAGAGAGTCGAGGATCGAGGAAGGGGAATCGAGGATGGAGGAGGAGTGAGGAAGAGGAAACTAAAAAGGAGGGGATCGAGGGCTGGCACCTGGAGCTGCTGCACGATGCCGGAGACGGAGAGTTTGAGCGCCTGCTCCTGCGAGCAAAGCGAAGTGTCCTCGTCCTCCTCCTCCTCCTGTTTTTCCTCCTCCTTTTTTTCTTTATGTTTCTTATCATTATGATTCGTCTTCTTATTGATATTACTCATATTATTTGTACTACCCGCTGTAATATTATTACTCGTACTAATCTTCTTATTAGTACTACGATTCATTTTCTTATTCCTATTATTAGTATTATGAATATTAGAATCATTCGTTGTGCGATTCTCATTATTCTTAGTATGCTTAGTAGTACTGCTATGTTTCGCAGTAGTCCCATTATTTGTCGTATTATTACTATGAGTTGTATTAATAATATGAGTCATATCAGTATTAGTATTGTTAGTTTTATCCGTAGTATTAGTACTACAACATTGGGATTACTAACATTACCATTCGTATGGTTGCTGTGTTTGCTCCTCTGCCTCTTCCCCCTCCTCTTCTTACTATCATGTATTTTCCTTTTTCCTCCTCCTCCTCCTCATCATCATCCTTCTCCTCCCCTTCCCCCTCCCCCTCCCCATCCCCCTCCTCCCCATCCGCCTCCTCCTCCTCCCTTTCCCCGGGATAAACCTGCAGAAACATGCATGTTCGGAGGTCTGCACGGATGTGTCGGATCGCCTCTGAAGCCCCCTCCCTGCGGCGCCAGAGACGCGCCACTGGAGAGAACCAGCGCAAAGCCGAAATAATCGCGCGAAGATCCAAACGAGTATGGTTATGCCACTTGTTTCTTTTTCGATCGCCACCCCCCCGTTCGGTCGACATCCTCCTCTTCATCCTAAATCCCCACCCACCCGGTTATCCGTCCAAATCCTCTCATATGTCCCTGGAAGTCGTAGTACGGGAGTAGCGGGGTGTAGAAATCCGTGTAGCTCTCCTCGGTATCATGTTTGTCCATAGTGTCCCTGGTGTCACATCATGCGCGCGTTGCTTCAAGTAATGCGCTTCCGCGCTGTGGGTTCAGCCCTGCAGGTTCAGCTCTGGAATGCAAATGTCATGTTCCGCTATGTGGGTCGTTACGTGGTGGCCGCCGCGCTTCGCCGCCTGCTGTCTTCGCTTAACCCAACAAATTGGTGAGTGAGCGTCGCGTCTGCGATTGCATCTGCATCGGTTCGGTCTGGAGTCTGGAGCACATGCGAGCTGGCAATCGTGGCGCGGGCTACGTACACCGCTATTATTGATGTACGCAGTTGATTCCACAGAATGGTCGAATCGTTCTCGCGGTCCGTCAACGAGTTAAAGCACATGGTTGCTTCTGGCTGCGAGAGGGTCCTAGATGATGCCGCTCGCCCTGTAGCTCCCGCGTTCCTGCTGCCCCGCAGGTTTCGCAGGGTGGTCCTGCCGCAACAGCTGACACCTCCCC
The DNA here is from genome assembly GCA_963575745.1 of Prorocentrum cordatum. NCBI lineage: Eukaryota > Dinophyceae > Prorocentrales > Prorocentraceae > Prorocentrum > Prorocentrum cordatum. The sequence continues at coordinate 47,828 of CAUYUJ010003659.1, forward strand.
GTCGCGCATCTGTTGAACCAGGAGGCGACTGCGACACAGTTGGTCAGGCCCCCGGCCGCGACGCGGTTGGCGACGTCAATGGAGAGGGCGTCAGTCTGCGTTGCCCGAGGTGGCTGGAAGGGGCCCACGCAGTGCTGGAAGTCCCCCTCTTGTTGGTTTGGGCGCGTTTGGGTCCATAGAGCTCCGCTGGCGGCATCATAGCGCGGCCCGCGCGCCTGCCCCTCTCGCGCGTCGGTGCGACGTCCGTCTTGCAAGGCATATGCGCGTGATCAGGCGGTCTGCTGGCCTAGACGTGGCCCACCGTGCGTCGCGCATGGTCTCGCGGCTCTGATGGGTCTGGTCATCACTGAACGCTGGCGCCGCTGTCATCCACGGCGCCGCGCGCGATCGGGGCGCCTGCAGGGGCTCGACAAACCGCGCGCAAGCGTGGCACTGGTGGCTGCGCGTCAGATATGACGTGCCCTGGGCCCACATGGCAGGGCGCACCCCGCTCTGGCGGCGCATGCCAGCGCGGGCGTAGCAGGCGCCTTCCTCGACGAAGGTCGCCCCGCGCTGGTGACACATTAAGGTGAGTCTGGGCGGCGGCGGCGGCGGCGTGCTTGAGATTGGTGGCGCGCTGCAAACGTTCGGGCACGGCTCGAGTTCTCGGCGCCACCCCCCCTGGCGCGATTTGTCTCGGCGTCGTATTTCTGCACCGAGTTACCAATTCTTAACGCGTCTGATTCCCCCCGCACAGCCCGCGCGACTTCCGGGGCTCGGTCGACGAACAAGCCGCTCGCCAGGGTCGGGGCAGTCGCGCAGCCATGTGACATCCCGGGCGATGACACTGCCCAACTGGCCTCGCGGCGGCGGACCTCGCCCAGGTCCTCGGACACGCTGCGAGTCCGCCGCCCGCGCAACAGTAGGCGCGGCAGGAATCGCAGCCTCCTCGCCCGTCTCGAAGTCGGGCGGAATAGCGCGCTGGCCTCGATGATCACCTGCAGGTTGGAGACCCCTTCCGCCATGTGGTTGGTGGCGCGATAATCAATAACTCGCCTGCGCCCCCCCATGTGCACCGCCGAGATCGCGCCGTTGCCGGCCTCGGTTACATTGCCCCATGCGCGGTCGCCGTGTAGAATGTGGATGGGACGAAGGAGCCTCAGCAATGTGCACGTTTGTGCGTTGGGCTGTTTACCTCTTGAACGTTTGCCTGCGGAGTGGGCCTCTGCCAACAGTTGCCTCGTTGGTCCTCTTGACGAGATCTGGGCCCATTGCGGCCGCGGCTGCAGCAATTGCGCCGAGCGCCGTCTGCGAATCGACCCGCCTGGAGGTTTGGTTGGCGTCGGAGCTGGGCGCGCCAGCGACGCCCGCGTTCGCCGCGCGATCCTTGGCGGCCCTGGCGCCTGCCCCGAACAGTAAGATCATGAGTTTGATCTTGTCGGCATCGAGGCGCGCGCCGTGCGATCGGCCCCTGGCCCCCGCTGTCGTCAAGAGCTCAATCGCCGCCGCGGTCGCCTGCAGCGGTGTCGCGGCGGCGCGCGCGGTTTGGTCATCTACGAAGGGGGCGCCTGTTAGGCATTCGACGCCGTGCAAAAATGGGCTGCCGGTCGTTGTCGGGGCCGACGTTGCCGCGAACCCCGTGCCCGGCCACGCCGTCACCAATGGATATAGCGACGCGCGCGGAAGTGACGCCCAAAAAAAAGTCGGGCATCGGCACTCATGGCCTGGTGCCTGTTCGCGGCCGCGCCATCCGGCAGGTCCCTCGAGGTCGCCCATGGACTGAGCGCGCGCCTCGTGGGAGTGCCACGCAATGCCCGCCGTCGGCGACCTTGTCGACGTAAGGGGCGCCGTGCAGGGCGCCCCCGAGAAGCGGTCGCATCGCCCCCAGCAATCCGCGCAGCCCGACAATCCAAAAGGCCATCCTCGCCCGCGGGCAGCTTGCAGGAGGCACTCGAGCACCGCGGCGTAGAGCGCACCCTTGCGATCGACGAACAAGAGCGCCCCGCCGGCGCCGCGACTCCTGATAATGTTCAAGTGAGTCAAAATAGCGTGCGCCACGAGATCTGCGCACCTCCAAGGTCGCGCCCCGCGCCGAATGCCCCGCAGCAGCGCCGCGCGCGCGTGCTTGAGCCTCGTACGCCGGTGCACGTGATGGTTGGCCACCGCGCTGTTCAACAATATCATCCACCCGTCTGCGAGCGGCATGCTTGCGGCACCATTCTCGTCGAACGACGCCTGCAATACCCCCCTGCGGGGCAGGGGTTCGACAGCTGCCATCTGCGACTTGACTGGCGCCGGGCAGTAGAGAGCCGCGACGCTCCCTGACTGGCGGCCCTGCACGCGTCGTCAGCGACGGCGCCGGGCCCCGTTTGCCCGTTCGGCTCGTCGCCGAGGAGGCTGGCGGACAACTCGCCCCTCGTGACCGCGACGCGTTGCCTGATGGCTTCCTCCGCGCGCTAGATGAAATCATTGGCGACGCCCTCGGGCCGGCGAGTCTTGGCGCGGCCAGCGACGGCGAAGTGGCACACCTCCGTCTGCTTGAGCCCCTTCGCAAGTAGCGGGCCCGTCACGGGCGTCGACGGCGAAGCGGCGCTCGGTCAGCACAGACTGGGGCTGCCCCCGAAGCGCAGTGGATGCTCGACGCCTTCCCACTCCGTCGTCGCACGCCCGTTGCCGCTCGCATCCTGAACTCGGTTGCCGCAGTTGCTGAGGAAGCTGCCCCTGTCGCCTGGCGCCCTACTTCCCAACTGTCGATTTGACTGTTGAAAAAATCGAAAGCCAGCTGTTGCTCGTCGGGTCCCGCCTGGTGACGCACCGCTCGTAATCCTGCGCTGATCGCGCGCGCCAACGTCTTCGGATCGTCCAGGGCGCGCGTCGCAGTGATTCAGTGAAGATAGAGGACTGCGGACCTGGTGAGCCGGCACGCCAGCTCGGCAATTTGGACGAGGGCGTCGGCCGAGTTGGGCGCGCCTTTCCGCGCCCAGCGTAAGCGCCAGCATGCTCGCCGCACCCGTTGTAGGGCGAATGTTGCGTCAGCGACGCATCGCCCCCATGCCCGCGCAGCTTCCTGCTGGAAGGCTTTCTCCGCTGAGGGCTGCTGGAAAGCATGATTGTGGATGCCGGAATCCCAAGGATGCAAGACGATCTTGCGCAGCCCCTGCTGGAAATCCTCGCCGCGCAATGCGCTGGAGATCAGGGTCGGGGCAATAATTTGCGCCGCATGCTTGGAGTTGGAGATAGCCACGTATGTTTGCTGCATCTTGACGGGCAGGTTGACGGGCAGGTGGCCCTCGTCTTCCTGGGGAATGTCGACGTTGCCTACGGTCGCCACGTCCTTATACGGTGTCCATGTTGCACGTTGCTGAGACGACATGGCCAGTGCGATCCTTCCTGTTGCCCTTCTTCCAGGGATGTGCCGGTCCTCTGCACTGCGCAGCTGCGTTTCCAGTCGCGAGCTTGAAGGTGACTAAGTACTCTTGAAAAAGACCGTCGGCTTCATTCTCGAGCGTCCCGCCGTAGTCATCAATGGAGTCTGGGACAATGGCTCCTGCGTTTGCGTTGGCGTCGTTTTAACCTTCAAGGCCATGTCCTGAAATCCGCCCAACACGTATCAACCCTGTCGTCTCCCGAGTGGCCGCGCGTGGCATGCGCAACTACCTCCGTTCGTCGTAAGCCTTGTGCGGCGATTCGGGCGACGAGCGTCCTGGGGCTCTGGTGCAAGACCTTGATGCGGTTGGGTCGCATGTAGTTTTTGGTTCCGTCTCTCGGCGCAGGGAAAGCCGGCGTTGACAAGGAGGGAGCACCCAAGATTGTAGTTGCCGTGCTCGCTGGAAGTGGCACGGAATCCGCGCATGGCTGCCATCCCCCTCGGTAGCCTGGTCTCCTGCATGCCGATGAGGTGAACCGTCATGTCATGCAACTGTTGGTTGATGGCCTCGATCCTTGCGATATCGCGTTGCTGCTCCAGCCGTGTGCGGGTGGTTTCCTTGAAGCTCGTCACGTTGACGGTGATGGCTTTGAGGGCGATGATCGCCTTTTTGTTGGTTTGCTCGTTGCTTGGCTGGACGTGCTCTGGGAATATTTTTGCTGTGGGGTGGTGACTGTGGTCGGTCAAGTCGGGGTACGCTTTCTTTGTGCTCTCGTCCACTTGGTGGTTCCATTCCCGATGTTATTTAATGAATGGCGTCGAAAACATCTGAAAGCTGTGGTTTTGGGCTGCTGTCTTGCCTCGGGCTTTGCCGCTGGAGTTGGTGTGAGCCGCTGCAGGCGCGTTGCTGTAGGCATTCGCCTGCGAGTATATCCAAGCGTCTGCGCAGATTAGCGCCGCCAGTTCCGAGGTTGTCGAAATTGTTGTCCATGTCGGTCGAAATTGCGTGTGACGTGTTCGTTACAATTGTGCCGACGTGGGCGAAGCCGATTTCGTCCTCGATGGTAATGCCTACCGCCCAAGCGTTTATGGTCGAATCCGCCTGGTGCGTGCCGTCGGTGTAGAAGTGGATCTGGCTTATTATCCCATGGTTCCTTGGTGGTGCGAGCTCTAGGGAGATGATGGCATCATCCTCTTCTTCCTCCTCCTCTTCTCCTCATCCTCATCAGCATCATCAGCAGCATCATAATCAGCAGCATCATCATCATCATCACCACCATCATCGTCAGCATCATCATCATCATCATCATCATCATCATCATCATCATCATCATCATCATCAGCATCATCATCAGCATCATCATCACCACTCCCATCACCACCAACATCATCAGCATCAGCATCATCATCATCCTCATCATCATCATCATCATCATCATCATCATCATCATCATCATCATCATCATCTTCATCATCATCAGCATCATGAGCAGCAGCAGCAGCATCATCAGCATCATCAGCATAATCAGCAGCATCAGCATCAGCATCAGCATCAGCATCAGCATCAGCATCAGTACCAGCATCAGTATCGTCATCATCATCATCATCATCATCATCATCATCATCATCATCATCATCATCATCATCATCATCATCATCATCATCATCATCATCATCATCATCATCATCATCATCCGCCTCCTCCTCCTCCCTTCCCCCTCCCTCCCTCCCACCCTCCTTTCCCTCCCCCTCCTCCTCCGTCTCCACCCTTCACCCTCCCTCCCGCCTCTCCCTTCAGGAGGGATGCGCACTGCTGCGGTTGCGTGTCCCGATTGGCGCTCTGGGCAGCAAAACGCCCCCCCGCCTCTCCTCCCTCCGCCTCCCTCCCCTCCCTCCCCCTCCCTCCCCCTCCCTCCCCCTCCCTCCCCCTCCCTCCCTCGCCTCCCTCCCCTCCCCCCCCTCCCCCTCCCGCTCCCCTCCCCTCCCTCCCCCTCCCCTTCCTCCCTCCCTCCCCCACCCTCCCCCTCCCTCCCCTCCCTCCCTCCCTCCCTCCCCTCCCTCCCCCATCCCTTCCTCGGCGGCGTAGGCCGCGGCGCTCGCCGACGGTGCCCCAGGACCGCCTGCCACGGCAGCGGGCCGAGGGGGCAGCGGACGGGGTCCCCCCTCGCCCTCCGTCGGGGAAGGGGAGGACGGGAGGAGGGAGGCAGGGAGGGGGGAGGGGGAGGAGGAGCAAGACAGCAAGTGGGAGGAGTTGTCGGATTGCGAGGCCAGGGCACGAAGCCTGTCAGCGAAAGGCGGCCCACAGCTGGCAGAACATTAGCTTGGTCTATAGATGCTGCACGGGCAGCAAGGTAGGTGTTCCAAGGACTGGAACGCAACAGCACAGGTGTGACACGTCACGTGGACCATGCGAAACGAAAGCATCATGGCATGGAGGGGCGAGGCAGCAGCAGCAGGCACCGGCAACGGATGTCGGGAAGGAGGGGAGCTCGCGAAAAACAACTTGCTTAGCACCCACAGCGCTCACAGGCCCCAATGCTACCGTACCGGAGGAGGCGCGTCAGTAGTTCTGGCGCGGTGCTGCGAAAAAAAAACCGTCGGTCGAGGTTGAAGCTTTCACATTGCAGTGAACGTGAGGGAAGGAGCTGGCGAAAAACATATGGAAGGGAACCTCGGGCCAAACCCCAACTTTCTGGGGGTCCCCCTGGGTGACGGGGGTGGGGACGCTCGGGTGCCCCCGGGCTGAGGGAAGGGAGCGAGCGAGGAAGGGAGCGAGGGAGGGAGGAAGGAGAAGGAGGGGGAAGAGGAAGGGGGAGGGGAGGGGGAGGGGAAGGGGGGAAGGGAAGGGGAAGGGGAGGTGAACGGGGAGGGAGAGGGGGAGTGGGGTGTCCCTCCCTCTGCTATGCTGGAGCCCATGGGCCCCACAACCACTGGTGACCAGGCGTATGGCGCACTCTTCAGTACACGTGGACCTCAATGTAGGCCGCAGCATCGAGCAACCAAGGGCCCGGGCAGCGAAAAGTAGACTGGATCAGAGGTTTCGAGCGCGTTACGAGACAGCGACCAGCTCTCGACTATGTAAACGCTCTCGCGACGCTTGTGCAGCTCAGCCTCGCTCAGCTCCCAATCAGACTTGCCTAAGGTGGGGAAACGGCGTTACGAGTCCAGACGATCCCCTGTCTGGGAGCACCGTTTACAATATAAACAAGCCTTCACCGACTGGGGGCCCAGGATTAGCCGAGAGTTCTTCCATTCGAAATCGTGGCTGGCCGCATGCTCGGCTACCTTCACAAAACTGGGAGGGCGATCTGACTCGCAACATATCCTTACGATGCAAAGCTTAGGTGGGGGTGATAATTGTACCTGAGACACGATACACACTGCCACTTCCCTTCACAAAGTTAGAAGTATTCGTGGGCATTCGGGGCTGGGGCAGTCCGACAGAAATGGGGCCTTCGGAGGTTGGCCCACTCCTGCTTCGGGGTAGGCCCAAAACATAGAACGGAGGCAGCACTTATGAGGAAAACTTCAACCGTGGCATACCTCTCCTTCAGGTCAGCATACAGAATGCCGCTACATTCGTGCAATCGAAACTAACGCTTGGCAGCCCAGCCTGATCATTGAGCGACGCGGTCCGCTCAGCACCAAGCGCCAAGCGCAAGCAGGTGTTCACAGACACGCACATGGGATTTCTGCCTCGCCTTGCCGCAAGAAGACCCGCCAGAAACCCGCAAACGGAGAGATGCCCGCTTGGGCTTCACAATTCCGACCGAGCCCAGAACGGCCGATCAATCCCCGATGTAGGTGCAAGTCCCATCAGATACCTCAGCACCCGTAGAAAGGGCCTGGTTCTCAACACCGATCGCAGATTGTGGCAATTATCTCGGGATCGAGCCTACAATCTTACGCAGAACTCTTAGTAGCGAATCCCACTGGACCACCCCTCACCCACCCTTACTGAAGCTCGAGCCGGGAGGTGGTGGCCGAGCCGTAGCACGCAAACGGGACGTCTGAAACGAATGCGAAGCTCTGGACGGCCAGTCGCCGAACGGTCTTGGGACCCTGGAGACCCCTGTCGCCTGAGAAGTCCTCGGAAGGCGGTCCGAGCCCGAAAAACCGCACGGCGACACCGCGACTCCCCGCCGGCCCACCACGCAGCGTGGTCACCGTACTGCTCGGGCCCCCCAAAACAAGGCGACCACGACGACCACGACGGCCCCGGGGCCGGGGCCGGGGCCGGCTGAGACGACCACAACAACCACAACGCTTACGACGACGACCACGACGACCACGACGACCACCACCACGACCACCCACGACGACCACGACGACCACCACGAGGAGGTCGTGGTGGTGGTCGTGGTCGTCTCGGTCGTCCGAAACGACCGCGACGACCGAGACGACCACGACGACCAACGACGACCACCATAACGACCACCACGAAGAGGCGGCCAGCCGGCCGGCCCTCGAGGGCGGGCCCGCCTTGCCCGGCCGCGGCGCGGCACCTCGCGGCCCGCAGCGCCCGCAGCTGTTGGAGGCAGCCCTTGGGTTGCCGCGGGGGGGGGCGGCGCGGCGGCGGGGGCCTCCCCCCTCGGAGGGTTTTTCAACAGGACCCCGAGATAAGACGCCCACAGTCAGGGCGCCAAGGAGGAGGCTCAATCTTCTAGGGTGCGGCGCCAGCGCACCCTCGTCCAGGACGAGCCCCCCATCCTGTTGCGGCAGGACGAAGGGGGCCGCCTGTCTCAGCCCGTCAAGAGTTGCCCCCTGACGATTGCCACATGCGCAGCCTGGGATGAGGGGGAGAGGAGGGGCGGAGGGGAGTGAGAGAGGAGGGGGCTTCAAGGCTTCGAGGCTGATAACGATGTATCCATAACGCTTATCGCAGAATGCTCCCATCAAATTGCTGCACGCAATTCGGCCCATCAGTGGGCCGTCCAAAGAGGAGACCTGAAGGGGCTCTGTGGCGCAGGCAGCGGCTAGAAAAGCAACTGCAGGCTCACGTAACTACACGAAATAAACAAAGGATTTGGACAAGGGAACAGCCTAAGGGATCCAGTAACTGGGTAGATACGTTTGGGCACTGGCCGAAATGGGCACTTCACTGCACATAACTGAAGCGGTGGGAGGGGGAGGAGGCAGGGAGTGGGGGCGGGCCAGGGATGGAGGGGAGAAGACACTGAGCAGACCGCCAGGTCTGCGAGCGGGCCCCCACTCGGAGGGAGGGAAGAGGGAAAGGGAGGGGGCATGCTCCCCTCGAGGGCGAGAGGCAGATGCTGACAATGGCCAGGATGAACATGATGACGAGAAGGATTATGGTGGTGATGAAGATGGTGATGATGAGGATGGTGACGATGCTGATGAGAATGACGATGGGGATGACGATGATGATTGTCATGACGATGACCCTGAAAACTGGAATTAGGCGCGCGCGTCGCGCGCTGTCAAGTCCTGGCAAACCCCGACGCTAGATGAACATACAACTGCGTATGCGAATACATGCTTACACATGTAGTTGTGTGCATACGACGGCAAATACGACCCCGCAGAAGCATTGAGCACGGTGTGAAGAAACTGCCCGAACATGTAGCGACTAAGCACGGACTCGTTCCATGTGAAGCAACGCATGTGCACCTCAATGCAAGCAAAGCAACGCAGCTCACGCGTATTGCAAATCGAAGCGACATAGACCTAAGCAAATGCAAACAAACTAAACAAAACGCAATGCGAACACACAGCACACTGAAAAAGCAACACACACGTCAGGCCATGCAATAGTACACATCAGGAAGTAGATGTACTGGAATGCTAAGCAAACTGAAGCTACGCATAGTAATTCAAAACGAAGCTATGCAGAGCAACACAAAGCAATCCAAATCAACATAAACACGATTATATACATTGCGAAACGATGAGCAAGCAAAACACACATTGAAACGGAATGCAACGTGAACAACCCCGTGAACCTGCAGAGCTTGGGGAAACCCGACGAAAGAACAACGAAACATTCGACAAGGACGAAACTCAAGACCCCACGCACCACGCAAGGCCCTAAGACGCCAAGCCGAAGAGACCCCACGCACCACGCAAGGCCCCAAGACCCCATTGACCGCCAAAAGACCCCCAAGACGCCCGAAGAGGCTTCCAAAAGGCTTCCAAGAGGCATCCGAGCGGCATTCAACCATCCACCCAGCGTCATCATTCTCCTCATCCCTCCTTCGCTCGGTTCCTCGCCACCCCCTCATCTATCCATCTGGCCTCCTCTTCCGCCTCATCCTTTGCACGGATCGGCTGTCCCTCTCGTTGCTCCCCCACTTCCCTGATCTCTTCAACTCGCCTGGACATCGTTTCTGGATGGGCTGGTGGGGATACGCGAAGCGTCAAGAATTCCCACGCGGTCGAACAGAGGACGCCAACGACAACAAGAACGACGACAACGACGACGACGACGACGACGATGACGAAGAAGACGCCAGCGACGGCGAGGACGCGGACGACGACGACGACGCCGACGACGACGACAGACGAGGCAGACGATGACGCCAGAGCGCAGACCGCAGACGACAGACGACAAACGACGACCACCACCACGACGACGACAACGACGACGACGATGACGGGAAGAGGAGGATGAGCAGGAGGAATATCGAAGACCGGAGAAGGTAAGGAGCAGGAGGACCGCCGAGGAGCCCAAGGATGATCGAGGAGGGGCAACGATACTGTGCACCAGCACAGGTGGGAAAGCATCGACCTGGAATCGGCGCGCAAATCTCCACGATCCTGACTGGAGCGGGCTATCTGGCGATTGGGGGTCGATTCGTCTCCCCCCTGAACCTTACCCCCCCTAACGTTGCACCTGAATCGACGACGACGACGACGAGAAGAGGATGAGAAGCAGGAGGAAAATCGAGGGCCGAGGAGGATCAGGAGCAGGAGATGCGTCGCGGAGCCCGAAGACGATCGAAGAGATCAACGACGACGACGACGACGACGAACGCAAAGCGTGGCCCCGACGGCCGAAGGTGCGGCCGCCGTCGTCAGGGCGGGCGCGTCTCCTGCAGCGCGAGCTCCAGGCCGAGCCGCAGATCGTCGCCGCCAGCGCCGCCCGTCTCGAGCAGCTGCCCTGGGATTGGCCGACGGTCGACTCAACGACGACGACGACGACGACGACGACGACGCAGACGACGACGCGGACGACGACAACGCGGACGACGACGAAGCCGCCACCGACGGCGGCGGCGGCGACGGCGGCGGCAACGACGACGGCAACGACGACGACGACGACGACGACGACGACGACGACGACGACGGCGACGACCACGGTGACGACGGCGACGACGACGACGACGACAACGAGCGGCAGCAGCGGGGGCGACAGACGAGGAAGTTCTCGTCGCCGCGGCTGGACGCAGCTCGAGCAACTGGCTGGGATGGAAGCCAGGGTCAGGGGGCCGAAGCTGAGCTGCGAAGCCTCCTGCCCCTTGCGCGGCCTGGCGCTCTCCCGACGATGGAGGAGGAGGAGGAGGAGGAGGAGGAGGAGGCGGCGGAGGAGGAGGAGGAGGAGGAGGCAGGAGGAGGAGGAGGAGGAGGAGGAGGAGGAGGTGGAGGAGGGAGGAAGGAGAAGGAGGAGGAGGAGGAGGAGGAAGGGTGTCCTGTACTCCTCAGCCCTCCTGTCGTCGTGGTCTGGCTCGGGAGGCTGTATGGGCTCCGCCGCGTCGTGGTGTGAAGTCCCCCCCACCGTGTCCACTGGCCCGTCGAGGCGAGGAAGAATGCCAGGGCTGTCCCCCCCTTGCCAGTCTCGGTCGCGCGCATCGCCCCCCAGCCCTTCTCTTCATGAGTAACAACTGGTCTGTGCTCCCGAGGCCACGATCCCTTGGAACAAAAATTGATCCGCGCTTCTGAGGCCACGATCTCTCGCAACAAAATTAAGAGATCCGCACCTCCAAGGCCATACCCCTTGTACCCAAAAACAACGGATCCGTGCCCCCGAGGCCAAGACCGCTCGTGCAAAAACCATGGATCTGCGCTCCCGAGGCCAAGACAGCTTGGACAAAAACAATGGATCCGCGCTCCCAGTGCGGCCGAGGCAGGCAGCCTAGCTGCCAAGATGACCTAAGATGCCTCCAAGACGGCCCAACATGACCAGAAGATCGCCCAAGATCGACTCAATACAGTCCAAGAGGCCCCCAAGAAAGACCACGAGAGCCAGGAGAGGACCCCCAGTAAGACCCGGAGAAGCCATAACCATCGACTATGATGTGTTGAACAGTTGTCGCGTCTTCACCTTCTCGGATCTCTTCCAGCTCCGTTCGGCCCTCGAGGCCTCCAAAAGCTGCCAAAGAAAACCTCAAAATGGTGAAATTCGCCAGCCCAACAGGCTCAAGGCGTGCTAAAATCTCCGGCAACAGGTTTAGCATGTTTCTAGTTCGCGCGCGCGCGTGGCGGCCCCTGGGGGTCCCTGGTCGACTAGTACCAGGAGACACTCCCGGGACACTCCTGGGACGCTCCGGCCAAGGATGCCAGCACTCCCGGGGCTGCACAAAGACGGGCCAAAGGGCCCCAAGAGGCCCCCAAAACGGTCCAAGAGAGGTCCCAGACGCCCGAAGATCGCCCCAAGACGTCCAACATGGCCTCTAGACGGCCCAAGAGGCCTCCAAGACGCCCCCAGAGGCCTCCAAGAGCACGCCCAAGAGGCCCCCAACAGACAAAAATTGCCTTTCCTGAGGTTCTTGAAGGATTTTGGCGTTCTCGCCTTTTTCGGCCTCCTGGCACTCCAAAATGGCCCAGGAAGCCCCTGGATCGGACCAATACAGCCCAAGAGGCCGCCAAGAGGGCCCCAAGACGGCCTCAGAGGGCTCAAGACGGCTCAAGATGCCTCCAAAAATTGCCCAAGAGGCTCTCAAGACGGCTGCAAGAGGGAGCCCAGACGGAGGACACTAACGGACATTTCGAGCCCTCGACCCCAACAAGCCCCCAGGAGGCCACAAGGGGCCGCCAAGAAGCCCCTACGAGGCCCCAAGAGGCCCCAAGAGGCCCCAAGGAAGCCCCAAGAGGCCCCCAAGAGGCTCCCAAGAGGCGCCCAAGACGCTCCCAAGAGGCTCCAAAACTGCCCTCCAGAAACCCAAGAGAACGCTCCGAAGAGACCCCAAAAAGTATCCCTGAGGACTCTGACCCACAACCCAGGCATGGAACAGTAGAGGCCAGAACGCCAACGACAAGCTCCAAAGCAACTACTTCACCTCCGTGCCTGCTGTCGCAACACCTCCAGAAAAAAATATCCCGGCAAAGCAACCTAACAGCGATGTGTAGAAGCATATCTGAAAGCATTCCCCTTAAGATTCAGATGAAAATCCAGTTGTTGAATTCTGCTGTTCTCGCAGTCGTAGTCGTATTCGCGATGACAGTCGCAGCGGCAACGGCAGTCGCCGCAGTCACAGCCTCAGCCTCAGCCTGCCTCCTCCTCCTCCTCCTCTTTCTCCTGCTCCTCCTCCTCCTCCTCCTCCTCCTCCTCCTCCTCCTCCTCCTCTCGTCCTCGTTCTCGTCCTCCTCGTCTTGCTCGTCCTCCTCCTCCTGGTGCTCTCTCCTCCTCCTCCTCCTCCTCCTCCTCCTGGTGGTCCTCGTTCTCCTCCTCCTGGTGCTCTCCCCCCCCCTCCTCCTCCTCGTCCTCCTCCTCCTCCTCCTCCTCGTCCTCCTCCTCCTCTTCCTCCTCCTCCTCCTCCTCCTCCTCCTGGTAGTCCTCCCCCTCCCCTCCTCCTCCTCCTCCTCCTCCTCTTCCTGGTCGTCCTCGTTCTCGTCCTCCTCGTCTTGCTCGTCCTCCTCCTCCTGGTGTTCTCTCCTCCTCCTCCTCCTCCTCCTCCTCCTCCTCCTCCTGGTGGTCCTCGTTCTCCTCCTCCTGGTACTCTCCCCCCCCCTCCTCCTCCTCCTCCTCGTCCTCGTCCTCCTCCTCCTCCTCCTCCTCTTCCTCCTCCTCCTCCTCCTCCTCCTCCTCCTCCTCCTCCTCCTGGTACTCCTCCCCCTCCCCTCCTCCTCCTCCTCCTCCTCTTCCTGGTCGTCCTCCTCCTCCTGGTCGTCCTCCTCCTCCTGCTCGTCCTCCTCCTCCTCCTGCTCGTCCTTCTTCTCCTGCTCCTCCTGCTCCTCGTCCTGCTCCTGCTCGTCCTCGTCCTCCTGGTCTTGCTCGTCCTCCTCCTCGTCGTGCTCTTGCCCCTGCTGAAAATGTGGCCCAGGAATGGGAGTTCTGGGAAGTCGAAGAGCACGAAGTTGCCTACAGTTGGCTACGGGCATTCAAAATGTGGCCCGGGAATGGAGTTCTGGGAACTCGAAGAGCACGAAGTGGCCTACAGTTGGCTCCGGGCATTCAAAATGTGGCCCGGGAATGGAGTTCTGGGAACTCGAAGACCAGGAAGTGGCCTACAGTTGGCTCCGGGCATCCAAAATGTGGCCCAGGAATGGCGTTCTGGGAACTCGAAGAGCACGAAGTGTGTGACTGTTGCATCCGGTTATCTAAATGTGGCCCGGGAATGGCGTTCTGGGAACTCGAAGAGCAGAAGTGTGTGACTGTTGCATCCGGTTATTCTAAAGGTGGCCCGGGAATGGCGTTCTGGGATCTCGAAGAGCACGAAGTGTGTGACTGTTGCATCCGGTTATTCAGAATGAGCCTGGGAATGGAGTTCTGGGAACTCGAAGAGCACGAAGTGTGTGACTGTTGGTGAAAAACGAGCGGGGCACCCTGCCGCCCAGCAACTCCCAACACCTGCCCGGACCCCCCTGTGGAGTGATCTGTGACCTCTTTTGACACCACTAGAAACCTATCAGTCTTCGCTGTTAGGTAAAAAAAAAAAAAAAAAAAAAAAAAATCCTGGCAAAGCAACCTAACATCGATGTGTAGGAGCACATCTGGAAGCATTCCCCTTAAGATTCGGATGAGAATCCAGTTGTAGAATTCTGCTGTTCTCGCAGTCGTAGTCGCATTCGCGATGACAGTCGCAGTGGCAACGGCAGTCGCAGTCACAGCCTCAGCCTCAGCCTGCCTCAGCCTCAGCCTCATCAGCCTGCCTGCCTCAGCCTCAGCCTCAGCCTGCTTCAGCCTCAGCCTCAGTCTGCCTTCAGCCTCGGCCTCAGCCTCAGCCTGCCTCAGCCTCAGCCTGCATCAGCCTCAGCCTCAGCCTCAGCCTGCCTCAGCATCAGCCTGCCTCAGCCTGCCTCAGCCTCAGCCTCAGCCTGCCTCAGCCTCAGCCTCAGCCTGCTCAGCCTCAGCCTCAGTCTGCCTTCAGCCTCGGCCTCAGCCTCAGCCTCAGCCTCAGCCTCAGCCTGCATCAGCCTCAGCCTCAGCC
>CAUYUJ010003659.1:70000-77093 GCA_963575745.1 Prorocentrum cordatum
CAGCATCATCAGCAGCATCATCATCAATATCATCCTCACCAGCACTATCACCGCCATCATCATCACCACATCATCACCATAATCAGCAGCAGCAGCAGTATCACCATCATCATCATCATCATCATCGCCATCAACAGCATCGTCTTCCTCCTCCTCCTCATCACCTTCAGCACCGTCATCATCAGCATCATCATCACAATCACCATCGTCAATCATCAGCATCATCAGCATCATAATCATCATCATAATCATCAGCAGCCTCATCCTTGTCGTCGTCACCATCATCGAAATCATCGCCGTTATCACCATGCATCCATTCATCACTCAGACCATAATCAGCACCGATATCATCATCGTCATCATCCTCATCAACATTATCTTCCGCAGCCGCAGCAGCACCATCATTGCCACGATCATCACCATCACAATCGTCATCAGCATCATCGTCGTCGTCTTTGTCGTCGCAGTCCCCAATAATATCATCATCCTCATCATCGTCATCATCGTCATTGTCCTGGCCGACATGACCATCGTCATCGTCATCGTCATCATCATCAACATCAGCATCGCCATCATCGTCATATTCACCCTCACCATCACCAGCTTCCCAATCCTGTTCACCTTATGAATCATAATCCTCACGGCCATCTTCGTGCTCCTCACCTTTCACATCCACCCTCCATCCTCTTCCCCCTCACCAGACAATCCCCTTACTCCTCATCTTTATCCGGGCCATTCGGAAGCATCTGGGAGACGCATGAAATAAGAGAGCGTCTAAATGACCTGGTAATACCAAGCGCATCTACAGCCGAAGCTTCGCCGTCAGGAACCTTGAGTAGAAATCTTGGATAATACAATGAAGCCCCATTGGGGACGTTTTTGCGCCTGCATGCGCGAGAAGCGTCGGAGAAGACGTGCGGAAGGAGTCAAGGGACGTCGAGCTCCATTCGAAACTAAACTGGGCCATATCTAAAATGTCAGGTTGTGCTTTCAGCAAACGACCTGTCAGTGTCCCTCGTAGGGTGGTCGATCGGCCTCTCCACCCAAAAAGTGCCCCAACCTCTCAATCTCCCCTTGCCTCTCCCCCTGCCAATCTGGCCTCACACCCCCTCCCATACCCACCATTCCATCATCCCTCGATCCCTTGCCTGGCTCTTCGTCCCGCTCTGCCCCTCTCTCAAACCCCTCCCCCTCCCCCACACTCACCCACGGTCACCCTTCCCTCCCGAGAGAGGAAAAGAAGGAGCGAGGAGGAGGGGAGGAGGAATGAGGAGGGAGGAAGATGGGCGAGAATGAAGGCAGAAGGAATGAGGAGCAATGAGGAGGTGCAGGAGGTCGACTCCACGACGTGACGACGACAACCTCGATGGTGACGACCACTTCGACGGCGACGACGACGACGACGACGGCGGCAGCGGCGGCGGCGACGACGACGACGAAGAAGACAACGGCGGCGGAGGCGGCGACGATCACCTCGACCACCACCAACGACGATGACGACGATTGTCTCGATGACGACCATCCCGACGACGACGACAAATAATAAGACGGCGACGGCGGCAACGACGACGACGACAACAACGACGACGACGATGACGACGACAACGACGGCGATGGCGATGGCGATGGCGACAACGATAGCGGCAGCGACGGCAACGGCAACGGCGACGGCGACGGCGACGGCGCCGGCGACGGCGACGGCGACGGCGACGACGACACCGCCCTCAGCGCCACCGGAAACCGCCGAAAGCCGCTGAAAACCGCCAAAGGCTGCCGAAGGCCACCGAACGCCACCGAAGGCCGCCGAATGCTGCCGACGGCGGCTGCGGCGGCGGCGACGGCAACGACGACGACGACGACGACGACGACGACGACGACGACGAGCGCGCAAGCCCGCGCCAGACGGCGCCGCACGGGCGGCGCGCGCGCGCGCCGCGCCACCCACGGAGCCGAGACGCCTGCTGCACCCTCTTCTCCGTCCTCCGCCCCCCGTCCTGCACCGGGTCATCTCTCGATCGTGATGTTTTCGTTATCGCTATGGCTGACGCCCTTGTTGAGTATCTTTACCGCGTTTTTTATGTATCTCTCTGTCTCGCTCTCCCTCTCACTTTCTCTTTCTCTCGCTCGCACTTTTTCCCCTCATTATGTGTACAGTATGTCCACATGTGTATATATATATATCAGACTGAGAGGGGCGCATGATCATTCACTGCACCTGCGTGCGTGGCTGAAGTATGATTCCGCAATGCGGATTATTATTGTTGTCTGTTGTTTGCGGTTGTTCTGATGCTATTGTTGATGTTGTTGCTGGTGATGTTGTTGTCATTGTTGGTGTTGGTGTTGTTGGCTGTTGTTGTTGAACTCTCACTACTGAAAAAAGTACTGTTGAGCCCCCTTCTGGTGATCCTTGTGATTTTCAACTGGAGTGACACCCGAGGGCTCGCACGCTGTTTTTTTTACCACGGGAAATCACTGGGCTCAAACTGCGCTGTTACAACAACAGCGGCTCCCGCCTGAGACTTCCTCACAATTTAGCAGGACCCCCGCTCCCGCCTCAGACTTCCTCGAATTATCCTCAGGAATCGCGCTCTCGCCTGGGGACGTCCTTACAACTTATTCAGGAATTGCTCTCTCGGCGCTCTGAAGTCGCACTCTCGCTGGAGACTCGCTTGCAATGTACTCAAGAATCGCGCTCCCGCGTTGGAATTCCTCGCCATTTCTTCAAGCGCCGCGCCCCCGACACGCAAGCACCCAAGAGTCGCGGTCACGCTCAGGACTCCCTCACAGCTTGTTTACAAATCGGGATATCGCTGCCATTCGTGGCCCCGTTGCAGTCCTTCGTGGTCCCCTCGCTGCCCTTCGTGGCCCCTCTCGCTGCCCTTCGCGGCCCAGTTGCAGCCTTTCGTCGCCGCCTCGCTGACCTTCGTGGCCCCGTTGCATCCATTCGTGGCCCCCTCGTTGCCCTTCGAGACCCAGTTGCAACCCTTCGTCGCCGCCTCGCTGACCTTCGTGGCCCCGTTGCAGCCATTCGGGGCCCCCTCGCTGCCTTTCGTGGCGCGGTTGCAGCCGTTCGTCGCCCCCTCGCTGCTCTTTGGTGGCCATGTTGCAGCCCTTCGTGGCCCCAGCCTTCCCCTCGCAGCCCCGTTGCAGCCCTTCGCAGCCCCCCTCGCTACCCTTCGTGGCCCCGTTGCAGCCCTTTCGTAGTCCCCGCGTTGCCCTTCGAAGCTCCGTTGCAGCCCTTCGTGGCTATCTAAAAAATACAAAAAACAAAAGAAATACAGAAACTAAAAAAAAAACAATAAAAGAAAAAGAAAAAAAGAAAAAAAATAAGAAAAAAAACTAGAAAGAAAGAACTACAAAACTATAAATACAAATAAACTAAAGAAAGAAAAATATCATAAAAAGAAGAAAAAACTAATAAAAAGAACAAATAAAAAAATCTAAAAAAACTAGAAAAAGAAAAAAAAAAAAAATAAAAAATAAAAAAGAACTAAAAAGGTAAACAAAAAAGAACTAGTGGATAATCCTACAAACTACTAAAAAGCTGCCACCTCCGCGGCCCCAACTATGCACGCCCTTCGTGCCCCCAGCCCGCCGTTTCGCGCCCGCCGTACTCCCATGCGTGCGCGTCGCGGTAAACCCCGCTGTCGCCCTTCGCGACCCCAATCGCTGCACTGCGTGGCCCCATTGCTACCGCTCAAGGGGCCCGTCGTTTGCCCTTCTGCGGCCACTGCATTATCTGCCCTTCGTGGCCCCCGCTCGTTCGCGCTTTTCGCAGCCCCATGGGCATGTCTTTCGCGGACCCGCTGTTGCCCTTCGTGGCCCCCTTGCTGCCTTTCGTGGCCCCATCGCTGCCCTTCGTGGCCCAGCTCTCGCTCTCGATCTCGCTCGCGCTTTCGCACGTCGTCGTCGTCGTCGTGGTCGGTCCCCTGTCCGTCCCTTTTGGGGTCAGGCTGCCGCCTGTCAGCACTACCGCTGGCCAAGCCGACGGTCCGCGGCCGCCCCGCCGCTCGCCGGGGCGCGGCCCGCAGGGAAGAAAGATATACCCTCCAAAGGTGGCGCGATCGAAAACGAAGAATGCGGGCATCGAGGGTTTGGGAAATACACGTTGAATGACGTTCGAGCAAATGTTGTTGTTGTTGTTGGTGGTGGTGTTGTTGTTGTTGTTGGTTGTTGGTGTTGTTGTTACTACTGTTGTGTAGTACTCATTTCTAATGATAAATTATAGCTGATTTCCGGAACGGTGCCGCGCGCTCTCGCCTCGACGCCGGCTACAATTTTCCGGAAAACGAAGCTCTCGCTCGAGCGTCGGTTTGATCCTGAATGTGGGATTTTGGAGGCCCAACTACGACAACAACGGTTCTCGCTCGAAACTTCCTCGCATATATTCAACCCCGGGACACCATGGCCAGAGAGGCCTCCGAACTCAGGAACGGCGCTCTCGCTCCAGATTTCCTCGCAATTCAATTAACTCGGCGGAGGCTCAGCCACGACGGTTAAGGCTCCTGTTCGGTACTTTCCCACGTCTTATTCCGAGAGCCCCTGGCCAATAAGGCCCCCGAAACTCAGGAACGGCGCTCTCGCTCGAAAATCTCCCGTAATCCAGGCAAGTTGGTGGAAGCCCGGACACGGCGACAAGGGCTCCCGTTCGATCTTTCTCCATGAATATTCCGAAAGCCCCTGACCACAGAGGCCCCCAAACTCAGGAACGGCGCTTTCGCTCGAGAATTTGTCGCACTTCAGTCAGTGGCCGACAAGGAAGAGATTCCCCCGAAAAGGGGTGCAATCGAAGACGAAGTGGGCGGGTATCGAGGGTTGGTTGGGGTATACGGAATGAAAGACCGAGCAGTCTTGAAATGATTGTTGTTGTTGGTGTTGTTGTTGCTGCTGTTGTCGTCGTCGTTGTGGTTGTTGTGTTTGTTGCTGTTGTTGTTGTTGGTGTTGTTGTTGTTGTTGGTTGGTGTTGTTGTTGGTGGTGTGGTTGTTGTTGTTGAACTGTCACTTATGATGAATAATTAGGTTGATCCCCCCCGCCCGGTGCACATTATTGTTTCGATTGAAGTGCCCCTCCCGGGGCTCGCATCCTGTTTTTCATTCAAGGAATATCTTGAGAGTCAAACTGTGTCACTGGCACCCGGTTTGCAACAACAACAACAACAACGGCTCCCGCCTGATACTTCCTCACAATGTATTGAACATCGCGTTTCCGCTTTGGACTTCCTGGCAATTTACCACCGAATCGCGGCTCCCGTTTGATACATCCTGACAATTAATTGCAGGATCGCGTTCTCACTTGGGACTTCCTCGTAACTTACCACCGAAAAGATTCGCTTGATATTTCTTTACATTTTAATCAGATGCCGGTCCTCGACACTCAGGAATCGCGTTCCCGCTACATATTGCCTGGCGGTTCAAACACGACTCACGCTTCAACGACCCGCCCGCTCAACCCGCCCGTCGGGGCCTGCCCGCCCGACCAGCCCCTTAATGACTGCAGTCACCGCTCGCTGCCCCTCGCCCGCCTTCGATGCCCCTCGCTGCCCGTGATGGTTCCGTGGTCGCCTTCGTTCGCTGCCCTTCGTGGCCCCGTTGCTGCCCTCAGTGGCCCTGTCGCTGCCCTTTGTGGCCCCGCATTATATGCCCTTCCTGGCCCCCGCTCGCACGCGCCCGTCGTGGCCCCATACGCATGCCCTTCGTAGCCCCGCTGTCGCCCTTCGTGGCCCCCTCGCTGCCCTTCGTGGCCTCTTTGCTGTCCTCAATGGCCCCGCTGTCCCCCCTTGTAGCCCTGTATACGACTGCTCTTCGTGGCACCATGTGCATGCCCTTCGTGGCCCCGATGTCGCCCTTTGTGGCCCCCTCCCTGCCCTTCGCGGCCCCGGTGCTGCCCTCAGCGGCCCCGTCGTTGCCCTGTGTGGCCTCGGATTTTATGCTATTCGTCGCCCACGCTGGCTTTTCTCACGATTTACTTGGGAATCGCGCTATCGCTCGAGACTTCCTCGCGATTTATGCAGGAACCACGCTTCAGCAACCCGCCTGCTCGACCTGCCCGCTATGGGTCTGCCCATCCGATCTGCCCGTGTGGTTCTACCACTTGTTTTCTGCTCCTTGCCCCCTCTCCTGCTAATTTCTCTCGTGCTCCATTCTTCTCCCTCCCCGTTCCACCCGTCCTCTCTTCCCTCGTTTCAGGGGCTGCACTAAATACACATGGCTGTAAGGAAGATAAATACCCCCAAGGGGGTGCGATCGAAGACGACAAGAGCAGGTACCGAGGGTGTGGGATAGACGTACTGATTGGCATGTGAGCAGAGACCGAGCAGTCATAAAATTATTGTTGTTGTTATTGTTGATGGTGTTGATGCTGCTGATGGTCATAGTATTGTTGTTACTATTATTATTGTTGTGATTATCATTGATGTTGCTGATGATGCTGTTGTGGTTGGTGTAACTGTTGCTGTTGGTGGTGTTGGTGTCGTTGCTGTTGCTGTTGCTTTTGATGTTGTTGTTGTTGTTGTTGGTGTTGTTGTTGTTGGTGCTGTTGCTGTTGTTGGTGGTGTTGGTGTTGCGGTTGTGGTTTTGGTTGTTGTTGTTGGTGGTGGTGTTGATGTTGTTATTTGGCGTCGCCCCCCCCGCGACCCGGCCCGCGACCCGCCGCGACCCACCCGCGACCCGCCCGCGACCGACCCGCGACCCACCCGCGACCCGCCCGCGATCCCTCCCGCGACCCGCCCGCGACCCACCCGCGACCCACCCGCGACCCACCCACGACCCACCCGCGACACACCCGCGACCCAACCGTGACCCACCCGCGACCTGGTCCGCGACCCACCCGCGACCCACCAACGAGCCACCCGCGACCCACCCGCGATCCACCCGCGACTCACCCCGCGACCCACCCACATTGCTTGAACGAAAAATCGGCGCCTGCCGCGGGCCCATTGTAGAATTTGTACAAATTAAACGCCTGCGGCGGGATGCTTTTGCACGCGCCCCCGCCGCCCCTTCACGCTTATCTCCAACTGCGGGGTGCTGAATGTGTGTATATATAATCCTATGTATGGGGATTTATATTCGATATTATAAGAGGAGCGAGAAA
>CAUYUJ010003660.1:0-26662 GCA_963575745.1 Prorocentrum cordatum
CCGGGTCTCGAGTAGAGGTGGATGTGGATCCTATCCGTTGGCCGGCGTGGGCGGGCAGCTGTCCAGATTCACCCGAGCGACGGAAGAGACGGGGCCGACGTCGCCGAGGTTCGCGCGTACGCTGCCCGCGCAAGGTCGCGCGTAGGCGCCCTCGTTTTCAACGCAGCGTTTCGCGCTGGCGGCCCTCGTAAGCCGCGGCGTCATGTCGTTGTGTCGTCTCGCGTAAGTCGTGTATTGCCATAGCTCTGGTTAGGGGGAGCAGGTCAGTGATTGGGTCCCGGAGCCCAACATACGAAGTGGAATCACTGGACCAGGTCAGGCGTAGCTGGTTTTTCTTCGTGTGGCGGCAGTTCCGGTTCGAGGAGTGTGGCGGGGGGGATGTCCCCCGGTACCCATCATCAAGCCAGGTCCCACTAAAACCAGTCCCTCACCATTCATCAAACTTCACCACCCCAACCCGAAGGCCCCCATTTGCCCTCCATTCCCAGTGTGTTGGGGGGGGGGCGGGGAACATCGGAAGACACAAATGGAACCCGTACCCCCCCAACCCGGAATTCGGGTCTTCGGGTTCGGTTGGGATGGTTTGCCAGGTTTAGTCAGGCCCGCCAAGGCCCGAGCAGGACAAGTTTTGCCTCGTCGCCCCCCCGTCGCTGGATCCAGGGCTGGACCCAAGCGCTGTTTTGCCGAACTCCGGCTGTGCTCGGTTTGTCGTTTCGGCAGGGAGGGGCAAAGGAGAGAGCAAGCAGAGCAGAACGAACCACAAAACAAAAAACGACGTTTGGGTCCAGCCCTGGCTCTAAGTCGGGCCTGTCCCGCTACATGGGGGAATCTTCCGAAATAGTCAAGACATGGTCCGGGGACGAGAGGTCTTGTTTTTTTTCAGTTTGGGGCATGTTTCATGTTTGGCCCAGCGTCCGCCTGTAGGAGGACACGCCCGACCTAGGTTTGGGCCCAGCCCTGGTGTGTTTTGTATGTGCTTGTTTGTTTTTGTTTCCCACCGTGTTTGAGTTGTTGTTGTTGTTGTTGTTGTTGTTGTTGTTGTTGTTGTTGTTGGTGTTGTTGTTGTTGTTGTTGTTGTTGTTGTTGTTGTTGTTGTTGTTGTTGTTGTTGTTGTTGTTGTTGTTGTTGTGTGTGTGTGTGTGTGTTTTTGTGTGTTTTTGTGTTTGTGTGTGTGTGTGTTTTTCCCACGTGTGTGTGTGTGTGTGTGTGCTTTTTTTGTTGTGTGTGTGTGTTTTCACACGGCTGGCTCCCGACGCCTGCAGCCTCGGGCGCGCGGCGCCTCGCCCGAGAGTGGACGTGCGCACATACCCCCCCCCCCGGCGGCGCACCCCGCCAGGGCCTCGGCGGCGCGGCCCGGCAGGCGCGGGGGCGGCGCCGAAGAGGGCGCGCCTCGATGGGCCACGGTCGGGGGCCTCCTCCCCCTCCTCTCCTCCTCCTCCTCCTCCTCCTCCTCCTCCTCCGCCTCCGAATCCTCCTCTCCTCCTCCTCCTCCTCCTCCTCCTCCTCCTCCTCCTGCTCCTCCTCCTCCGTCTCCTCCTCCTCCTCCTCTTCCTCCTCCTCCTCCTCCCCCTCCTCTAGTGCCATCTCGGCTCAAGATCGTCGTCGCACGCCCCCGCCGCCGTCGTTCCAATGCCTGGTGCGCAGGACGCCCTCCGCGGCGCGCTCCTGGCGACGCACGCTGCTGCTGGGCTGACGGGCGAGTGCCGCGAGGCCCAGTCCAAATGTATCTGCTCGCCCCATTGGACCGCTGGACGGATCAGTTCAGTGCCGTGATGCTGGCCATGTTCGTCGATGATATCTTGCTGCAGCGCCGCGGCCCCAGCATCAGCTTTGTAGTCACGCAGCTCAACACGGCTGCGCGTGCGCTGGCCAGCGCCATCGTTTCAGAGTTCAAATGCCAGTTTGCCAGCCAGAAGAGGATGGGTGAATTCCAGGAAACTCGGAGGGCGGATCCGTGAGATGCGCAGGCGGCTGGGCCGCGTTCGGATGCTCAAGCACGCTGGGGGGAACGCCAAGGAACTTTATCAGGCAGGTCCGGCTGGGCCGCTCGTTGTGTTTTTCTTCGCGGCGCGAGGGTGTGCGTGCTGGCCAGAGTCCCCCTACTGGCGCGCGGAGCGCGCCAAGGGGTCAGAGGATTCCCCAAGGGGGCTGCGCCAGAGGCGCCGCCAGGGGTGCCCAGCGCCGATCCAAGAGTTCCGCGAGGATCTCCGGACGTTTCTATTTTCATGCCGCGGTCTGCCCCGACAGGTCTGGCTGAGCTGCTGCCACCACGTTCGGAGCTGAAGTCGCTGGCATTAACAAACACCACGTTTGAGCAAGCCTGGACCCCGTACCCTGCCGCTGCTGGGCCGCGGTGTCCCTCGCGCGGAAGGTCGCTCTCGCTCCTCCTCCTTCCTCCTCCTGCTCCTCCTCCTCCTCCTCCTCCCTCCTCCTCCTCCCCTCCTCCTGCTACTCATCCTACTCCTCCTCCGCCTCCTCCTCCTCCAGGACCCCTTTGGAAACTTGGTGTATAAGAATTTGCATTGCACAGTTTGTTTGCATTTGGCTGGCCACCGCCCAACCCCGCCCCTGGCTCAACATCCAATCCCTCAAGCAATGGGGTGACAGTCTGGTTAACCAGAATATCAAGTCGTGGGGTTCGGTTCGAGGGCCCATGGGGGCCGCCATCCTTTCCTTGAAACGAATTGGCTGGAGTTGCAAAGGCCCATTTATGTTCGTGACCTCCGAAGGAATTGTGTACTCCTCCCAGGACATTCCTCAGCCTTCCCCCAGTCGCTGACGCATGTCGCCCGGCGCGAGCAGCTCGTGACCAAGGCGGCGAGCAAGCTCGGATATCCGCAAGGCCAGCTCAATGTATCTGCTGCGTGGCGAATTCTCCGCAGCCCGCAGCTGACTGGGAGTCAGAAGGGACCCTTACTTGCATGCCTCACGCAGAGTGCGTGGACCATGGAGAGGGCTGCCAGCGCTGGTTATGATGTGCCCCTTGGATGTGTCTGTGGCCACCATGCGGATTCTCTTGGGCATCGTTTGCTTAGCTGTCCACAGACGGCTAACCATCGTGATTCTCACTTCTCAGAGGAAGAGATGGACGGGTTGCGCCAAATCGATATCACCTGCTCTCCCTTCCTGTTGGGTTTCCAGATGGCCCCTCATTTTGACTGTGAGGCCCCCGCGGGCTCGGGATATGAGCAGGGAACCTACTGGCGCGTTAACCCTGAGAGCTCGCCTGAGGAAGCGTTTAGTCAAGGGGCGATTTTCATAGACGGCAATTGCGCGGATAGAGGCCACTATAACTTTAATTCGGCAGGCTTCGCCATTATATGTATGAGGCACGAGCAAGTGCACGCTCATTTCAGTGGCAGGGCTGGCGCCATGTATTCCCAAACCTCAGGAGCCGCGGAGCAGCTCGTTGCCCTCTTTGCGGGTCGAATGTCCACGGATCTCACTGTAGTCTATTCTGATTATAGAACGGTAATTAAGTTGCACGGCGGCAAATAATATCCTAGAACCAACAAGTGGGCGGGGCTTAAAGTCCTGGCGGGAAACGGTATGTGTGGCCTGGGGCACTTGCTTCGCAAGGTGAAAGCCCACCTTGATACCCTCGCCCTTCCTGCTGGCAGCACCGCTAGAAGATTAGCCGAAGGCAACGATGCCGCGGACTTTCTCGCCAAGGACGCCGCCCACCGTGGATGCCAGCCTGGCCAATCGGAAGTGACCGCATATGTGGCTGAGCAAACCTTTTCAAGAAATTCCTGTTGTACGTGCCGTTGGGCCTGGCCGAATTCCCTGCAATCGCTCCGCGACGCAAGAAACATGTGTCTTTAACGAAAAGCCAGTCGCCCCCGTCGGGGGCAGCTGCTGCCCAGTCTGCGTGGGACCCCGCCGTCGCCGGAAGGTTGGACCCTGCGGGGGACCCTCCCCCTGCTCCCTCTGAGCCCTCCTCCTTATCGGGCGGGTTCCACATTTTTGTTGAACCGGCAGGCAGATGGGTTTGCACAATTTGTCGTTGTTGGGTCAGAACGCACCACCAGTTGCGGGCTATGCAGCAGAAGGTGTGTCCTGGCCTCTGTGAGCAACTCTCGGACTTAGTCGCAGACCCCAAAGGCCACGACAGTCGACCATCCAACTATGGGCGACTGTCGACCAGCCAACTAGTCTATTGGTTTGCCATAGGTGTGGATCGTTTGCCGAATTTGGAGGTCGAGGGCTGTCTGCCCAGTGTGATAGGGCTGTTTCCAGTAGCGGTCGAGCCTCCCGGCTTGCCTGTGTCATCGAAGGTAGACGCCCCGCAGCACCAAGAAGGATCCTATAGTCTTCCGTGTGCCTGCCACTCCCCTCCAGCAGCTGCTCAAAGAAGAAGCTGCCAAAGTTGGAAAGAGAGAGAGAGAGAGAGATGATTCAGCCCCTACCATTCGCTAGTGGGAAGGACAGGTCCCTTCGAGGGCCGCGGATCTGCAGTCCGTCTTCTGCTGTCTCAGCGTTTCTGCTGTGAACGAACTCATCCCGAAGCCATCGGTCGGTCCTCCTCCTCCTCCTCCTCCTCCTCCTCCTCCTCCTCCTCCTCCTCCTCCTCCTCTTCCTCTCCTCCCCTCCTCCCTCCTGCTCCTCCTCCTCCTCCTCCTCCTCCTCCTCCTCCTCCTCCTCCTCCGCCGCCTCCTGCTCGTCCTCCTCCTCCTCCTCCCCCTCCTCCTCCGCCTCCCCCTCCTCCTCCGCCTTCCGCTCCCATGCCCCCCCGCGCCCGCCTCGTGGGCGCCGCCGCAGGCGTGCACGCGGCCGAACGAGATGACGTTTTGCCCCCTGGGCGCGGTCACCGGCGCGACCTGCCTCGCGGCGACGCGGGGGCGCCCAGGAGTCCCAGAGGCGCACGCGAACATACATTTTTAGCGCTCCGCGCCGGATTTCTTGGATCCGAGCCTGGGCCCCCCGGCGGCGCCTCCGGCGCCGCCCTTGGCGCGCTCCGCGCGCCAGGGAGGGGGGGGGTCCAGCGCGAATCCAAGACATTCGCGCGGAGCGCAAAAAGGTTATGGTCATGTGTTTTTGTTTATCTTCTAGACTAGGGGGGGGGGGACGGATATCACGGCGTGGGCCACGATATTTCCCCAGATTTCATGGCGCCTCTTCTTGCTCCGTTGCGTCCCTGGCCTCCCCCCCTGGGGCCGCGCACGTGCCGCTGGCCGTGCTTTGCGCCCCCCCCCGTCTTGGACGCCCTCCTCTTCGGCCGCCCCCGAGACACGGGGGCGCCCAGGCGCCCCAGAGGGGGGCGAAATCTATGCCTCCTGGATGGGGTCGGAGCAGATGGTCGGGCGATCGCAAGCATGGATTACGGGGGCGTGGATTAGCGACGGGTCCCCTTTCCATTGGAAATCGCGGATGTCCGCCGCCGAACGAGGCGGCGAGGCGGCACCGGCCGCATCTGGGAGGGCACCTCCCCCGATCCATGGATTTGGCGACCGCGCGCCAAATCCATGGATCGTTAATCCATGTGTGCGCGCCCCCGATCGGAGTAGATGGGGTCGGAGGATCGCGCCGCGTCGCCGACGCATCGCTGGTGCGGCTCGATATGCAGCCCGATCTGCTTCACGTCGACGTCGCCGACGCACCGTCGACGTCGACGCTGCGTCTCCTACGTGGTGTTGGGTCGGGCATGGCATCCTACAGCGGATCCTGGCCGAAACTTCGAAAGTAGTCCGTCAAGATTCAAAGAGAGTCAACAATGGTCCAAACATCGTCCTGAGACATTTTTAAGCATTTCTCCTGTAGAGGGACATGCTCGACTTACAACTAGCGGCAGGGCTCGACACTTTGTATCCGCGCCCCCGCTCGCGCCCTCACGCCGCGAGGAGCCAGACAACACACAGAGTGCTCCGTGGAGTGTGGGAAGCCACACGCAGAGTGCGTGTGTTTTCACACACACAGAGTGTTCTTTTGTCCACAGACCTCTTCTCCGCACGTTCCAGCGGAGCCCTTTCCGGAACGTCCTTCCAGCAATAGATCTCTTGCCCTTTACAGGCGGACCTTGGCTGAAACAGTTCAAAATACCCAAACAATGTGTGTTTTTTGGAGTATGTGAAACCACACGCAGAGTATGTTTGAATGCGTGCGTGTGTTTTCACACAGAGTGTTTGTTTCCACAGACCTCTTCTCGACACGTTCCCGCGGAGCCCTTTTCGGAACGTCCTTCCAGTGGTAGATGTTTGGCCTCCGTGGCCGCGCTGTGTGATCCAGGCCTTGCGCTCCTGGCGCCCAGCAGGGTTGGGGGCAGCAGCAGCAGCAGGGATGTGGACCGAGCGCCGATCGTCAACGTTTTTTTTGTTGGGTGGGGTGTCTCGTGGTCGGGGCCGTGAAGTCTCCCCGGATGTCGTGCCCCTTTCCTCTTCTTCCTCCTCATCCTTCTCATGCTCGTCCTCCTCCCTCCTCCCTCTTCTCCTCCTCCTCGTCCTCCTCCTTCCCCTCCTCTTCCTCCTCCTCCTCCTCTTCCTCCTCCTCCTCCTCTAATTATACGTCCCCTGGCCCCTCCTCTCGTCCGCTCACGTGCTTCTGGCCAGGATTTGCCCCGCCCCCTTCCCCCCTCCCTTCTTGGACCTCCCAGGGGGGGGGAGGTTTGTGAGGAGGAGGAGGAGGAGGAAGTGGAGGAGAAGGAAGAAAACGAGGAGGAGGAGGAGGAGGAGGAGGAGGAGGAGGACGAGGACCAGGAGGAGGAGGAGGAGGAGGAGGAGGAGGAGGAGGAGGAGGAGGAGGAGGAGGAGGCAGGAGGAGGATTCGTGACCTCACCCCCCCCTCTGACGCCCACCAGGTGATGTACGCGGAGAACGCCGCCAGCATGGCGGACTGCGCGCTCGCCGCCGTGGGCGCGGCGCGGGTGCTGCACCTGGCCCTGAGGTCTGGGGTCGGACGAACGGGGGGGGAGAGGGCGAGGGGGCAGAGGGGTAACGGGTAGTGTTCTCCTCCTCCTCCTCCTCCTCCTCCTTCCTCCTCCTCTTCCTCATGCCTCCTCCTCCTCCTCCTCCTCCTCCTCCTCCTCCCCTCGTCCTCCTCTCCCTCCTCCCTCCTCCTCCTCCTCCTTCTCCTCCTCCTCCTTTCTCCCTCTCTCTCTCTCTCTTCTCCTCCTCCTCCTCCTTCTCCTCCTCCTCCTCCTCTCCTCCTCCTTCGTCTTCCTCCTCCCTCCTCCCTCCTCCTTTCTCCTCCTCCTCCTCCTCCTCCTCCTCCTCACTCCTCCTGCTCCTCCTCCTCATTCGCCTTCTCCTCCTCCGTAGCCATTTTGGCTCAAGCCGCTCTGCGCGCGAAGCCCCGTGGTGCAAGCCGGCTGGGCATGTCCCTCCGGTCCTGTGCTGCTGGTCTCGTTCGCGCTGCTTGACGTGGATGGCGCGGGAGGGCGGAGCGTTTCTTCGCCCAGCGCGTTCCTCGGAGGCGCGCAAGGCATCTGGGGCATGGGCAAGGTGGTCAGCAGACCGCGCCGTCGCCAAGGCCATGGACGAACTCAGGCACGTTCGTGGCCAGATGGAAGCGGCGGAGCAGGTCTTGGACATGATCGTCGGTGACGTCGAGGCCTCGCAGCGCCTGCGGGCGCTACTGCCGGCCTTTCTGGCATTGTCGCGTGGGGAGGCGCCCTCCTGGCTGGACAAGCTCAGGCGGAACGTGGCCCTCCACGCCGATGCCGCGTGTGTTAATGTGGCGTCGGCGGACGCCGCTGCCCTCCGTCATGCCCAATGGGTCGCGTCTCGAGGCGCGGCAGGTCCGAGATGAGGTCGCTGGCCAACGTGCAAACCTCAGCTTCTCTGCGAACGCTGCCGTCTTCGTGCCTTCCGGCGAGTGCGGATTGGCTGCGTGCGACGCGGAGTCCGTGGTGAACAGCATCGAGAGCAGCGCCGCGGCCTCGTCGATGGGCTGGGCTGGGCTGTGTGAGGCCAGCGTCTCGCCTCACCACGTGCTCCACGACGCTGGCTCGGACACCTCTGCGGATGCACTGTCCGCGGCCCTCGCGGGGATCCGGCCGGCGGAGGCCAGGCGTCGTGGGGCGCTCTTTGCTCCTCTGGGGGCTGGGGGCCCAAATAATATACACCACCACCACGTCGATTCTTCTTCTCTCCTCTGTGCAGCGAGAGGGAGGGGGGGAGGGAGGTGGTGGTGGTGGTGTATATTTTTTGGCCTCCCATCCTCAGCCGCCCCAGGTTTCTGGGACCCGCTGGCTGGTGCCTCCGAGGACGCGAACGAGGTGGAGTCCAAAGCGACTGGTGTCTTCGAAGAGTTTGACGAGCTCGGTGCGTGCGCCGAGTGACTTCGGCCGCGGAGCAGCTACTCACAAGGTGACCCCGTTTGTAGGCTCCCTGCTCGGCTTCAAGTTTGCAGCCTCTTCAGCTTGTTCGGCGGCTGGTGCGGGACAGCCTGCGGAGAGCGCGGATCCAGTTCGTGAGAAAGAGCAGCCTGGAGTGAGGGACGGTCTCACAGGTTATACGGGTTCCTCGAAACGGATGGT
Source organism: Prorocentrum cordatum (assembly GCA_963575745.1). NCBI lineage: Eukaryota > Dinophyceae > Prorocentrales > Prorocentraceae > Prorocentrum > Prorocentrum cordatum. The sequence continues at coordinate 8,474 of CAUYUJ010003660.1, forward strand.
AGGTTCGCGGCCTGGGCTACATGCGCCTACCCATCCTGGCAGCCCGTTTATTTTCGCACAAGAGCACCTGGATACGTGCTCAATCGCTCCCCCCGACCAGAATGCTGTTTGCAAGCAGCAGTCAAGTACACGCATCGTGGAGTGCCTTCCTCAAGGGGTGCCTGGCTGTGTACGTGGCGGCACATCCAGGAGTTCTCGCTTCCCGTGCTCTTCTTCGGCGTCATCTGCGTGTCCGTGTACCTCATCACGTTCGTGTTGAGCCGTGTGTTACGGGTTCCGCGTCGTTCCGATGTTCATTGCGCGGGAGGGCGGGCAGAGGAGCGCAATGGTAAAAATCCTTCTCCTCCTCCTCCTCATCCACCTGGCTCCTCCCTCCTCCCTCCTACTCATCCCTCCTCCTCCTTTTCCTCCTCCTCCTCCTCCTTCTCCCCCCCCTCTGCTCCCTCTCCTCCCTCTCCTCCTCGTCCTCCTCCTCTTCCTTCTCCACCCCCTCCGTCTTCTTTTTCTTCTTATTATTATTCTTCTTCTCCTGCTTCTTCTTCTTGGTCTTGATAACATGTGTCTTATTATCATTATCCTTTCTCCTCTTCCCTCCTCCTCCTCCGCCTCTTCGTCCTCCCTTTTTTCCGCGCCCTTTTGGCGTGGTCTTCTTTTTGGATCTCCTGGGATGCTCCTCGTCGCCACGTGGCTGGATCCGCTCCGACATTCTGGCCCGAACGCACCCCAGTAGAGGTCCAGTGGAGGGTGGACTAAAGAGTACACGCGTGTCTCTCCAAGACCTTGAGTTATCACAGCACGTCGGACCAAAATGTATACCTCCCCTTCCCCCTCATTCAAAGTTGACGTGTTTGGGCGGTAGGCCAAAGGCCAGGGATAACATGTGGGCATTTGGACTTTGGGTTTAGGGGGAGGGGTGCGAAGCAAGGGCATTTCGCAGTGGTGGTTGTTATCATGTTGCGTCGCCTTACCGCCATGGGTGTTGGCACTTTTTGCCCCGCCACCGAGGGAGGCGGTATCAGCATGGCGTCTCGGGTTGAAGAAGGACGAGGTTTGAGGCGTTTGGGCGTTTTCGTCGGTCTTCAGCGGCATTCCAGCCTCGAGACGCTTTGCAGCAGCTGGTCCTCGCCGAGAGCGCTCCGGGGGTGCCCGTATCTTCCCGAACGGCCGCCGGAGACCCGAGTTATGACCTTGGTCTCAGGCTGGCGACGGACGAACGAGACACCAGTGACCTCCAGTGAGCCCCATCGCTTCGGCCCCCGGCGCCATAGGTGCCCTCGAACTGAGTGGCGAATGGCGGGTTTGGTCCACGGATTCGCACGCAGAGACCGTTTGATGAGAGATTCCCACTTGCTGTCTCCCCATGATGCCCGTCTGAGGAGGAGGAGCAGGAGGAGGCGGAGACGGAGGTGGAGGCGGAGGCGGAGGCGGAGGAGGAGGAGGCGGAGAAGGAGGAGGAGGCGGAGGAGGAGGAAGAGGAGGAGGAGGAGGAGGAGGAGGGGGAGGAGGGGGAGGAGGAGCAGGAGCAGGAGCAGGAAAAGGGGGAGGATGAGGAGGAGGAGGAGGAGGAGGAGGAGGAGGAGGAGGATTTTTTCCAGTGCGCCGCTGCCAACCAAACTCCAGAGTGCAAAAGATGCAGGGGTTGCCTGGCAGGGAAAAGGAATTACGCCATCCAGCTCTTGGAGGTCTTAGATGGCGGGAGGCCCTTGCAAACCCGCTGTAAAACCTCGAGCTGGTGCTTTGTTATGGCATGCGGTCCCAGCGCGGCCACAGGACAAGGCTCCCGCAGGGAATCAGGGCGAGCTACTGCCCAAGAGCCGCATTCACCGCAAAAAGGTGAAGGCACCTTTCTGCCACAAAACGTGTGACGGGTGGACCGCCTTGCCCGCGACCCAAGGCGCAGCACACTGAGGGGGCGGGTCAAGCCTCAGGCGACGCCAGAGGGAGTCATCCCTGGCGGCCAGGGCCCGACCTGGCCTCGCCCACTTTCTTGACAGTGACCTCCTCCGCCACCACCGACTCCGAACCCCCAACTCCACCTCCTCCAAAAGCAGGGCAAGCAGAGCGGAGCCTCGCGCGGAGCGAGGGGGCAACATCGGAGATCGAAGCCTTGCACATCCCACAAGTCCAAACGCCAGAACCGAACTCCCAAACGTGCGACGAACCCCTCACATCAGCTTCGATCCACCGACGCCTGCGGAGCACAAGATCAATGGGCTGCCTGCGCAGCCTGCGCTCCGGCTCGGCCTTGAGGGCAGCGCACTCGAGAATGATAGAGGCATTACGCTTGAGGATGGCACAAGCATTGGCGACGAGCTCATTATAAGCCTGAACAACTCCATTCGGGACCTGGCTATCCCTAGCACGCAGGTCAGCAAGCTCATCAGCGACAGAGTTGAGCACAACCTGGTCCCAGTCAACAGAGTCGCCAAAACGGGCGAGCTTTTGGGGATCCTCCAGCAGGTGGCTGGGAACATGAAAAAGCTGGAAGTCCCCAGATCGCTCCGAGAGGAGCTGCCAGAATTCCCACCAGAGATCAAAATTAGCCAGCCTCGCAGAGGCCGCTCGGCCGGCCAGGAAACCATTGACAATATTGGCATGGTCGGTGACCACGCGCAGATCTTGGGCAGGGCCAACGCAACGAAGGCACCCAATAAAGGCCGCAAGTTCTGCGCGGGGAACCGTCTGTCGAACCGAGTCGAGTGCACTTTTGACTCCACAATCCCAATCAAAGTCATCGCTAGGACGGAGCCGCACAAAAGGCAAAGGCAACTCGTCGGAGGACAGGAAACTTGGCAAACTGCCCTCCCGTGCCATCAGTGGCATAGAGGCCTCCTGGCAGACAGCCTGGAAACAAGGCCCCAGGACAACGCCACCCCTGGAGGTCCCTGGAATCAGGCACAGGAGGGAGGTTGAACCAGGCAAAAGGAATAAGTCCTCGCATCCAGAAGCACGGGTACTGGAAAGCCTTCTGCTGGGCGCCGTGCCTAAGGTGCTGAGAGTCAACAATCTCCTGGACCTGCGACGAAGCATTACACATGCACTCCCAAAACCTATGGCAGGAGGTCTCGGGGTCACGCTGGCAACGCCGACAAATAGGATCAGGAGCCAACTGGGCCTTGTGCCTGCTCTCCTCAGTCCAATAGCCTCCAGAGACCAAGAGCCGAATCTAAGCCGCGAGGTCCCGACGCCCATCCTTCTCGAGGGAGGCAATAAGTTCCCAGACATGATGAAGAGAGACAGGCCCTTGGATTCCAGCGCCATCCAGGTGCTCGGAAGCCTGGCGCCACTGAAGCGTGTCGATCGATTCGTCAACAGCCTCAAGAAGAGGGCCTAGCGGGCCGTGCCCGTCCCCCATCAGCTGCCACTCGTCACCACAAGGCGCGATGAGAGTGAAAGGTGAGGGGCGCTGCCATCCTACCGCCAAAATCGTGGCTTGAAAGGCCGCCATCGGACCACGGACCCAGGACCACCCTTTTCGGACCTTGGCCAAAGAGGCCGCCCAGAGACGGGCCAGGCGACGGTGGAGCCCTGGGCGGCCCGCGAGACGAGCAAACCACGACTTGACGACGCGGCGAACGTACACCTGGAGGGGGTCCTGGCCATAGCCGCAAGTGAGACAGATAGCGGTAGTGGCACACACTCCTCGCTGAGGGGTCTTGCTGGCAGCACGAGCCATGCTGCGAAGGCCTTTGAGCATGGGGGGGGAGACACCGTGAATCTCTGGCGCCCACATGGCCTTCGCATAAGCATTAGGATAGAACAACTTACTGGCTTGCTCGCGCGTGCGCCCAAACATGAAAATCTTACTAGTGGCATCCCGCCCCTTGGTAAAGCGGGACTTCCTGACGGCCACAGTCCTCTTGGCGCCCAGAGCGGCGTCGTGCCCCAAGTCCCTTGCAGCCGGAGCCGCCGAGAACTCGCAGCCCTCACGGGCGGCGATCCTGGAAAGCTCAGCCCCAAGGTTACGTGTGCAAAGTCAGAGCCTGAATTTAGTCATCAACCTCGCCCTTCTCTTGGCGTGATCAACCGGAGAACTATCTTTCTCTCCGCTTCTGCTCCTCGGTGCGCCGCTCGCGCTCCCCTCCGGCTCTTATCCTTCGCCCCCCTTCTCTATCCTTAGCCGCTCCCTGCTCCAATTGTCCGTCATTCGCTTGGCTCCGGAGGTGGCCCTCGAGGCTTTGGCATCGGACTTCCCCTCCTCTCTTCTTCGCCCCCCCCCCCTGCGCGACTGTCCAGACCGTTGCGCCTCCCGCTAAAAATTCGCGAGAGCCCGGGCCCCCCGCGACGAATTCGCGAGAGTCCCGCGAAAGATTTGCGGGAACCCTTCGCGCCGTGCACTGTCCTCCCAGGCGCCCCCCCGGGCTACCTCGCCCCCGTGGGACACCCTTGGGCGATGCGCGAGGGTTGGTCCCGCGCGAGACCACCCCGGGCGACGTGCGCAGGCACTGAGTGGCGGAGACCCCCCCGGGCGATTCCACCGCTCGGACCGACCCCGCCAGGGCGAGTCGGCCCGTCCTGGAACCCCCCCCAGGCGATCCAGGACCCCCCGCGCCCTCCCAGGCGAGCGGGGGCGCTTGCGGGAAAAGCCCACGCCTGAGTTCCCCCTTTTAAGGGAATCTTGGCGGGGGCGATCCGCGCCGGGGCGGCAGTCGAACCCTCCTGGGCGATCGACCGCGGCAGATTCCTCCCGCGCCAAAAAACAACAAAAAAAAAACACACAAAAACCAACACACAACAAACACAAAAAAACACAACACAAAACAACAACACAAAAAAACACCGGGCGGAACATAAAAAAACACAAAAAAAAGAAACAAAATCCACACAGACACACACAAAAATGACTAAATTATGGCTCTGACTTTGCACACCTAACGAAGGCCTGGCGAGGACGCAAGCAGATGGGACTTTTCCAGGGACAACTCACAGCGACGCCTCCTGAGGCCAGTGAGGGGGGCTCGAAGCGGGATGGGGAAAGTAGCGGCGATGGGCGAATGCGTGCCGAAAGAACGAGCTGAGATATCATCAACCCACTCCCACAGCCGAAGGCCACCGACAGATCCATTGGCTCCTGCGAGGGGTTGGTGCAAATGAGCGCGCGCAAGGGAGGTCGCCTGGCCACATCCAGCCAACGTGCCCCCATGAGCCAGGGCCCCAGGACGGACAGCCCCCTCCAACGACAAATGCAGAACCCCCAAGTATATATCGATGGCCAGGGCCAACAGACGGAGTGGGTAATCTAATTCGCGAGCCGCTTCCACCAAGTCCTTCAGACAGACTTGGTCATACTACTTCTTCATATCAAGCAAAAGGCCCCCGACCTGGAACCCGCTGCGGAGGGCAAGTTCCGTTTCAAGCTCGTCAAGCCAACCGGCTACATCGGCCGAGCCCCCAACGGTCTGGTCCCAGGGCCCATGCGCCTCACGGTCCCAAGCCGCGATGAAAGGCTTCCTGATGCGCAAAAGAAGCGCGTGAACAAAGCCAAGCAGCGCTATGGGCCTTTTTCCCCCGTCAGGCTTCGGAATGAGGGCAATCAAGGCAAAGAGCTGCTGGAAAGGCAAGGTGCACTGCTCCTCAATGGACTCTAGAAGCTGTATGAGATGGAGCATGGCATCATCACTAGCCTCCTTGATCAAGCGCGGCTCAATAAAATCCAAACCCTGACCCCTGGAGTCGGGCATCGACTTGGGCGCACGATTAAGGGTGTCCAGGTCGATGGGTGGCAAACGCGGGGACGACCGAGCACCCTTACGCAGGGCAGCTAACGCAGCCCGCGCCTCGCCCTTATCGCGCTGTTGCCAGATGGCCGTCCAAGCGGCCGCTTCAAATTCTAGGAGCTGATCTAAGGCTGAGCAGGGTCCGCCCTCACCGATCTTCTCGGCCGCCAGAGGGTCCAGGGGTGGCTTTAACAAGCGATGAGCCGGCCCCGCAGACCTGAAAAAGCGCACCCTGGAGCCAGGCCGTCCACGAGGCCTTCTGAGCCTGGAGAGCGTCGCGGTGGGATTTCTCAGACACCTGCTGGAGCTCAGCTAGCAAGTCTTGCAGCCCGTCGAACGGCAACTCAGAAATACGCTGAACACGAATCTTCCACAAGTTAAAGGTGCCACACTGACCAGCATCGGAAGGGTCAGACGGGGGGGGGGGGGGGGGGACCTGCTGAGAAAGCCAAGCCATAGTGGCACGAAATTGAGCTGCATGCTTACGGTCAGGCTGCGGCGGGATATCCTCTATGGAATCCTGCGGGACAAGCTTGACAAAGGCAGCTTGCCAGAAACGGGCGTCACGATCAGCCTGGCAAGGCCCCTCAACCTGGGCGGCCGTGAGGGGCACCAAACGCAGCCTGGGCTCCTGGCAACGACCTTAAAAACTGGAACACCTGATCCTGGGCCAAGCCAAGCTTCGAGAAGGCCTCAAGCTCCATAGCAACAATCCAGGTAGACAACTGGGCACCTAAATCGAGGGAGACCTGGATGTTGTCATGCTCGAGCTTGAGGAGACTGGCAGCGGCATAGTTGGCCTTGAAGAAGCCTGGCCGCTTACGTTGCAGCAGCTGAGCCTGCGCCAGGAAGTGCGGCCAGGCTTCAACAGGGGCAGCAACGCCTTTGACAGGAATGGGCTTAGGTCGCATGGCCTTCCAAACCATGATGGCCCTGGGGGAAGCCGAGACCTGAAATTCCAAAGCGGCGTGGGTGCCCCAAGGCACTGGAACAAGCGACCTAAACTGGACGGCGCTAGAGAAGCTAGCAGAGACCAACGCGTAATCGATCCGACTGGTGGAGACCCCAGAACACGTAACCGAAACACCAGGCATAGGAACAGGGACAAGGCCGAGAGGCTCCAGCCAACCTGACTCCTCGAGAACACTCTGGTCAACCTGCCAGTCGCCCACCACAAAGGCGGGAACACCTGCCGCGCTCAGATGGGCGCCGAGGTCCGCCAGCAGCTCGAGGTTCTGACCGTTGAGCTCGCCCCCCGTGACCAGGTAGACTGGGGCGATGGTCAGGGAAACCTTCCGCAGCCTCAGAGTGCACAACAACCACCGAGCCGTGCCAGCCGTAGTCCAATCACCCGCCTCGCATGTCAATTGTGAGAGCCCAAGATGAGAGCGAGCAGCAACAAGAACACCTGACGATGCATCATCAGCGAGCGTGGGCTCAGCGGCCTGCGCCACAACCTTCCAGCCCAGCTTGTGTAACTTCTTGGCCATCGCCTGGTACTTGGAACCGCGCATCCTGTGCTCGACAAAAATGATGATGTCAGCCGAGCATCCTGCAACCCACCTGCAAGCGGTTGGGCCCCACACACTGATGTTGGAGTAGACAATGGACAAAGAACGCTGAGGGGCGGTGTCACTGTCAGGGTAAGACCCAGGCCCCTGACTCTCATCGTCCTGCGAATCCAGCAAAACGGGCTCGCCGCCTGATCCACGAGGGTCACCGCTGGGCGATTGCTCCAACCCCGTGGGCCGCAGGGAAGGGGTCGACGGCCCTGCGACGAACGAACCTGGCGAACCAGGATTTCCAGCAGCACAGACAGGAGATCCACCAGTAGCGACGATAGTCCCAGGGCCTGAGGCACGACGGTTGGGAGAAGTGTCGAACCCGCGTTCAGCAATGACCATGGAGCGGGCGTGGCGCCGAAGTTCCTCATCCCATTCGTCAGGGTCTGATTGCGAAAGCAGACGCATGTTGGTATGGTAGTGAGCCCTCACACTCCTCCTGGACCTCCAGGCCGAGAGACAGATGTCATGAGCCATGTCACGCCTCACGATAGCCAAATTATCAATGCCAGTCCGAGCCGACTGCTCCAAAACGAGAACCAGGTAGACGCCCTGGACTAGCAAGTCAGAAACGTAAGTGACACATACGCGCATCCAGTGAGCTTGGTTGCTAGGCTCATCCAACAGACTCGGATCCTGGAGCCAGAAGTTTGTGTATAACCGAAGCCGACGCTCAAGAATAAGTCGCTGACGAATGGCATCACGCCGTTCAGGATCCTGATCTTTGCAAGTGAGGACAGAGTTCGCGGTGTGCCCTGCAGCGGGCTCCCGCAGGACCGCGCACCCTTGGGAGTGAGGGGCCGTCCCCTCTCCAGCGGCGCCTCCCACATCACGCGCCTTCTGGGGCCAGCGAGACAGCCTGCCTGCCCTTGAAGTCGAAGAGCACGGGGCCGAGGTCGACGCCGAACCCGACGCAGTAGATGCCGCAACCGACGAAGTAGTGGCCGTACAGCAAGCCCATGTGGCGTCGTCTGCCATGCCTCCAGCAAGACGCGCGCCGCGGGATCCCGTGCTGAGGTCTTTCTTGGCAGAGCCAGCCTGCAGCAGGTGCCGCCCGCGGGGTCATTGCCTTCGCAGGCACGGTGAGTGAGCGCCCATCGTATGAAGCCAAAGAGGACGAAGAAGCACCAGTAGAGGTCGTCAACAGCGGGCAAGAAGAAGAGGAGCCGCCTGCCGTCGAAGTGGACGGCACAGAGGAAAGTGAACATGGAGAGGCCGATCTTGAGAGCACACCGACAGGAGAGCTGCAGGTAGAACAGCTATCACACCCTTGACCATCATCAGCAGAGCTAGGAGCCAGACTCGCGAGCCTCAACCTTGGCCCGAGCAGCAGCCGCCTCAGCTCGTGCGAGAGTGTCGGAGCGCGCCTTCTCAATCCGCTTCTCCTTGTCGGTCGGCTCGGCAGGGGCCTCAGCAGCCAAGGGCTCAGCCTTCGGCGCCTCAGCCGCAGGCGCCTGAGAGGAAGCAGCGCCCTGGCTGCCCGCGCCTTGAGAAGCCGCCGCCCCTGTCGCAACCGCACCATCAGTAGTCTTGCGTTTCTTACGCAGCTCGCCCATCCGCTTCTGGTATTCCTCCTGGTGCGTCTTGTACTGGGATTTGATGCTCGTGAGCGCTCCGTGCAAGAGGGTCTTGACCTGCTGGGACTGCTCGAGCTTGAACTGTTCGAATCCCTCGCGGTCCTCGGCCGAGAAGGCAGGCCCCGAGACGTCCAGCTCTTCACCAAAGTCGAGCTTGATCTCATCAGCGGAGTCCTTGAAGAGGGCATCGAGGGAAATGGTGTTCTTGCTGGAAATGGGCTCAGCAGGCTTAAGAACTCCGACGGCGAGCTTACAAGTGGCTTGCTCAAGTATGCCAGCGTTCTCCAGGTCCCTCGCCATGAGCTCATCGAGGTGCTTGTCCAGGTCGCAAACCTCCTTGTCCAGCGCCGCGCGGCGCGCCAGGGCCTGGTCAAGCTTCTCCTTGGAAGCCTTCTTGGCCTGCGAGGCACGCTGCCACTCGGCCTGAGGAGTCGCCCGGGGCTGGGGCGGCGGCTTGGGCACGAACTGCGCGAGCAACTTCTGGGCCAGGTCGGGCGCGAGGTGCGACGCGGCCTCCTTGACAGCCGCGAGAGCTTGAGGAGGAATGGCCTCGGAGGGGGCCTGCTGCAGCTGCTGCGCCTGGGTACCCTTGCGCCAGCGACCCTTGGAGTTGCCGCCTCCATCACCCCATCCAGACTCCTCAGTACCGGTGTACAGAAGCATCTGGCCGCCGACGCCGACAGAGGAGCTGAGAGGTGGCACTGGGACTGGCACCTGACGCAGAGATTGCGCCGCTTGGCCAGGAGATCATTCCAAGTCCAATGGCCACAAGAGCGCACAGTGTACAGCCGAGCACCACGATACTGCCCTGCCTTGGCGCCCCCAGGCGGAACTCGGATCCAGGGCTGCCTCGTCCAAGTTTCCTCCGCATCATCGGGGATGCGCCACGGGGCAGGGGCCATCGCAGCGTCGTAGCAACTAGCTCCGTCAGGAGCACGCGAAAGATGGGCTGCCAGAAGCCCGTGCAGTACTGGCGAAAGCTGTCAGGCGCAAGGCCTTGGCACTGCTGCGGACTAGCAGCTTCCAGTTCGGCACGAGGGCGCAGAGCCCTCAGGTGCAGCATTCTTGGGCCAAAATGGCTACGGGAGGAGTAGGAGGAGGAGGCGGAGGAGGAGGAGGAGGAGGAGGAGGAGGAGGAAGAAGAACAGGAGGAGGAGCAGGAGGAGAAGGAGGAGGAGGACCTTCCCTCTGGTCCTGACGCCACAGCGCTGCTCAACTCCTCCCCTCCCCAAGCCCTTCGTGCCAGGCCGGACGGAAGGGGCAATGGGGAAAGGGGGGTGCAATATTTGCTGCGTGCGGCGCGCGGCTGGTTTCGGCGGCGCCGCCGCTGGGGCGCCTTTCCTTGATGCAAGGGCATAGTTTGGGAACGATTTCTGGACTGTGCCCGAATTTGCCTATGATCGTGACAAGTCTTCCAACATCCGACTGTAATGTCAGGTTGTGATTAGCAAGAGGCCAGACCCCCCCTCTGGGGCTGATGAAGAGTCCCCGCGTGGCGCGACACATGTTTTTTTTGTTATCACGCGGGCCATGGGGTCGTTGCTGGCGCTGCCGAGGGGATCGTGTACCCCTGGGGATGACAGCCTCAAAACGATTGCCTTTCGTATAGATGTTGTTCTAGCAGGTCGTACACATCCGAGGCGAATTGTTTTCCCCCTCTTAGGCGTCGCCGTCGTCGCCGCCGTCGTCGTCGTTGTCGTGGTCGTCTTCTTCGTCGTCCTTGTCGTCGTCGTCGTCGTCGTCGTCGTCGTCGTCGTCGTCGTCGGGTACAGCGGGCCTGCGCGGCACCACCCAATAGGGCATCCGCAATGCGTCGTCGTCGTCGTCGCGTCGTCGTCGCCGCCGCCGCCGCCGCCGTCGTCGTCGTTTTCGTCGTCGTCGTCGTCGTCGTCGTTGTTGTTGTCGTTTTCGTCGTCGGTTTCGTCGTTGGTCGTCGTCGTCGCCGTCGTCGACGACCCCAGAGGCCACGACAGAGGGGGGAGGAGGACTGCCCGCATTGCTCGGGTCGGACGAAGAGGCTGGGGAAGGAAAGGGGGGGTTGCGAAACCTGCTGCGCGCAGCTGGTGTCGGTCGCCCCGCCGAGGGTCCAATCCTCGATGCACGGCCGCTTTGGAGCGCCAGAGGGCGCTCCGAAATCAACTTTGCGAGCTGCTGGGCAGGTCCCCGTTTGGCCACGTCCTCCCTTCGCCCAGCCCGCCCTGCTCACGGGCCCGCGAGGCGGCCGGCGCCCCCCACTGGCTGCGGCCAGGGCGGGAGAGGCGCATCGGCCCGACGGGACAGCGCAGGCAGAGTGCGGGGCGAGCGCCGACAGCTGTTTTTATTCTCGGGGGTGGACAGAACCCCCAACAGCGACACGTCGATTCGTGGATTGTCCTTTTTCGGTTCTCGAGAGGGCGCCGTGGCCGTTCGTTTCCAGGCCTGCGCCCGCCAGGTTTGGGCCTCAGGTCGTTTTCGCCAAACCACGTTTTGCTAAAGGGACGTCTGCCCATCCCCGATATTCATTCCGAGCAGGTGTCGCCCTGGCTGGCGGCCCCTGTTTCTGCCGATGTTGCCTCCCGCCCCTCTCCCTTTCCTCAGTCTGTGCTGTCTGTCGGCTTACCGCTGGCGGCTGGGCGCTGGCGCGAAACACCGGCGCCGCCGCTGTTGATTTTTCATTTGGCGGGCGCCGCCCCGCGACTCGCCCGAGCAGGGAACACATAAAACACGCGCGCCCCTCACGGATCTGTTAATTTCAAGTTGGCATTACGAGGACGCGCCCGACCTAAAAGTAGGTTCAAGCAGCCGCGTGCGCACGCACACAGACAGAGGGGGCGAAGTCGGCGCGTTCGGCTTCACGGCCGCGCTTCGCTATTCCAGGCTGCTCTTGGAATGGCGGCGTTGTCGGCCAAGTTGGTGTCACCCTGTGCGCGTGCACTCCGAGCGTGCTTTGTCACTTCCCTTAGCCTCACCTGCTGCGGGCCGCTCGTGGTGCTCATCGGGGGATGCCGTCAACGCGCCCGCCCCCGGGGCCTCTTCCTTCGGGCCAGTTCTTCTGGCGATCGCAAGCATGGATTCAAGGGGGCGTGGATTAGCGACGGGTCCCGTTTCCATCGGAAGTCGCGGATCGCCGCCGCCGTAGGAGGCGGGACCGGCCGCATTTTGTGGAAGGCGTCCCCCGATCCATGGATGTGGCGACCGCGCGCCAAATCCATGGATCGCTAATCCATGTTTGCGCGCCCGCGACCCTGTCGTCTGGCCCGGCAGGTCGAACAACCGCCTGCTCGAGTTTTTGGATTCGTCGCCGTGGCCGTTCTCCGTGCGGGACATTGTCGGCGTCGTTGGGCGGTACCCACTTGAGGCGCGCGCCGGCTTGCGAGTCCTTCGGAGACGCGATGACGACGATGACCTTGACGACGACACGACAACAACGCTGACGATGACGCTGATGATGACGACGACGAGGACGACTTTGACTCTGACTCCGACGCTGACGCTGACGGTGACGCTGACGACGAAGACGGCGACGTCGACGACGACGACGACGACGACGACGACGACGACGACGACGGTGAGGCTAATGCTGACGACGACGACGTCGACGACGCTGACGCTGACGCTGGCAACGATGACGACGACGACGACGACGACGACGACGACGACGACGACGTTGACGACATGGATGCTCGGCTCGACGACGATCTTGTCGCTGGGTCCCCCGCCCTGGAGCGCGGAGCGCGCCAGGGGCGGCTCGCCGGAGGTTGGTTCAGGTTGGGTCCAACGCCGATCCAAAACATCCGCGTGGTCCTTCGCAAGCCTATCTTTGTACCTCTCGGACGTGAGCATGTCTTCTCCGGCGAGGGCCATCGAGGAGCATCCTGGATCGGGTGGCAGGATTTCATGAACGCACGAAGCTGAAACGCTCACGGTGAATGGGCGCCCGAGCAGTGGCGACAGAAGCCATCCTGAAGCTTCGAGCGATCCCCACCCCGAGAACGCGGGATCCCCAGGGAGCACCGGGCCTCTGGCGCGCGGCTGGCGTTGACCCCGCAGCGGCGGTCGCCTTTGGCCACAGCCGCCACCCCAGGGGCGCGGAACCCAGGCTGGGTTCGGATGCTGGGCGTCTGCTCTGCGAGCCACTGCCGCACCACTCGGCTACTGTCGGGGCTGGACAGAACCCCCAACGGTGACACGTCGATTCGTGAATTGTCCGTTTTCGGTTCTCGAGAGGGCGCCGTGGTCGAGAATTGTCCGTGCTCCGTCCTCGGTGTGGGCCTCGGGTCGTTTTCCCCTGAACCACGTGTTGCTAAAGGGGGTCTGGTCTGTCCATCCCCGATACTGGCAAGCTGCAGGCTCCTGTCCCAGCTCGGCCGCCACGCCATCGCCACCTCGAGGGCGCTCGTGAGGCGCAGCGCCTCGCGGAGGCTCTCGGCGGCATGGCCTCCGAGCTCAGCGTGCGCCCTGGCCCACGGGGAGCACCGGGCCCCTCGGGGCCTGGCAGCCGCGCGTGCGGCCGTCGTTCGTCGGAGGCAGGCGGGCTGCCCGGGGATCCCGGGGTAGCCTTTGGGGGGGGGGCCAGCGGCCGCAGAGCGCAGGGCGTGTGAGGCGGGTCGGGAGGAGGAGGGGGAGGGGGAGGGGGAGGAGGGGGAGGAGGAGGAGGAGGAGGAGGAGGAGGAGGAGGAGGAGGAGGAGGAGGAGGCGGAGGCGGAGGCGGAGGCGGAGGAGGAGGAGGAGGAGGAAGAGGAGGAGGAGGAGCAGGAGGAGGAGAGGAGGAGGAGGAGGAAAGTCCTCAGGGCTTCGAGCTCTTTTTTTCCTTTCACACGGGCTCCAGAAGTGGAGGCCGCCAGGTGCTCCGAAATTCCAGGAACGTACCCTTCGCATCATGACATGGCTCCCGTCCCGTGAAGTCCGAAGGCGGCCAAGAGGTGGGTGATGACTGGGGGGGTGGGTATCAAGGTGGGGGCTATGATATTTCATGGCAGCTCTTCTTATTCATTACGCCCCCGGTCCCCCCTGGGCCGCGCTCATGCCGCCGGCCAAGATTTGTGCCCCCCCTTTGGACGCCCCTTTCGTGGACGCCCCCGAGAAGTCGAATGCTTCCTGGGGGCCTAGTCGGGGGCCTTTTGGGAGGGACATAGACACGAATCGGCATTAATAGGGCGGGCGGGGCCCGTTTTGATATCAGTCTCACGCATCACGCACGCGTGAAACACCAACCTGTCGGGTGGGGAAGCAACGCCCCTCGAGGTTTGGCGGTTAGCCTTGGAGGCAAATGAGAGGGGGCGGGCCTTCTCAGAAAGCTCGGACGTCCCCCAGCCTTCTGAGAAGGTCTCTGAGCCGTCCCCGAAGACGCGGGAACCTTGAGAAGGCTGGATCGCTTTTGAGAAGCCCCGCCTGGGCGCCCCGTAATGGTGGGGCGATCATGCAATGGGGGGCAGCGCGGGCTGCAGAAAGAGGCCCTGCATGGCCCCAGAAGGGACCCTTTTAGGGCCCAAAAGGGGGCCCTCAGGGTCCGCAGCGTGCACCTCTCTTCCCGCCATTTTTTGCCCTTCCATCTGTGCGACGCCCAGCTGAGGAGGCCTCCTCCGTCTCACCTCCTCCCGGCCTCGCCTCCGAAGCAGCGCCCCCCGAGCTGCGCGCCCGGGGAGGCGGCCCGGGAGGCGTGCGAGGCTGCGCCTCCGCAGCAGCGCCCCTCGAGGGGTGCGCCTCCGCAGCGGCGCCCCCCGAGAAGTGCGCCCCGCTCCCCCCCCTCGAGGCCTCGCCTCCGCGGCGGCGCCCCCCCGAGAGGTGCGCCCCGGGCGGCGGCCCGGGACGTACGAGTTCGCCCCCGTGCCCGGCGGCGCGCCGCCGCGGCTGCGGCCTGCCGAGCTGCCCTGGCACCCCGGGGGCGCGCGGTGGCGCGCGGCGGAGGCGGCCGCCGAGGTCGGGGCCTCCCGAGGGGGGGGGTCCGAGGGGGGCGCGCTGGCCACCACCACCGCTGCCACTGGCAGGACGGGGGAGGAGGGGGGAGGGGGAGGTTTTCCTCCTCTTCTTCCTCCGTCGTGCCTCCTCCTCCGCCTCCTCCTCCTCCTCCTCACCTCCTCCTCCTCACCTCCTCCTCCTCCTTCTCCTCCTCCTCCTCCTCCTCCTCCTCCTCCTCCTCCTCCTCCTCCTCCTCCCTCTCCTCCTCGCTCCTAGTTCATCCTGCCCGTCCTGCCTGTGGTGGTGGTGGTGGACAGTCGGCCTCCCGGGATCGGCGAGGCATAAGACTCGAGTGCGCTGGAGCTCTGCCGACGCTTTTCGACGAGCGTTTCCCGGAGTTGGACAGTCCAGGGACAACGCTAGGAGGGCATATATGTAGGCAACGAATGTAGAGGTGTTCGAGGCTTTCGCGTGTTCTCGTCGGCTCTCGGCGGTTGCCTAGCCGCGGGACGCGTTCCAGCAGATGCGCCTCGCCGGGGCCCTTCTGGGGTGCCCGGACCGTCCCGAACGGCCGCCAGAGAGCCGACCTGTGACCCGAAGATTGAACGACGGTTCGGGCAGCGATGGGGGGGACAGTCATAGGGGGATGCCTCGACCCCCAATCGCCCATTGATCGACGATAGGGGTTCAATAGCCCCAACCCGCCAAGGAAGGTGCGGGTGCACTGTCGGGGGCCTATCGCCGATCTATCAGCAATGTGTCGCCGATTCCGGGTCGATGCTTTCCCCCCCTTGTGCCTATCCCCCCCTATCGTTGCCCCTCAAAGGCGATGCCTGGAGTTTGACGGTGCAATTTCCGTGGGATGTTTGCAGCGGGAGTTAGCGTCAGATTTCAGATTGGGTCTTGACGTTTTCATAATGGCTCCGTCAGGCCATCTCGAGTCCCCCGTACCCGAGTCTTACGTCTCCCCGACAGGATGGGGATCGGAGTTCGGCAGTTGCAAATCGGCGGCGAGCCCGGGGGGAAGTGAGAAGGAGGAGACCTTCTCAGAACGCGGCGGGACTTCTCAGAAGCTCTCCGGCCTTCCAAGACGTTTTGTTGCGTCGTCGGGGAAGGCTCAGCGAAACTTCCCAGAAAGCTGGAGGCCTTCCAAGTCTTCCGAGAAGGCCCGCCCCTCCTCACTCCGCCCCCAGCCTCGAACGTATCCCTATCCCTAAGATCGACACGCCAAAAGGCGATGACAATCTTATGGAGTCGCCCTCAAAAAAGATAAGGGAATCCCTAAGATTGGCATCGTGATGAGGAGGTGCCCGGCATAGGGAGAGGGATATGTTCCAGGCTGGCCCTCTATCGCCGGGCCTCCCACAGGGGGCACGGCGGGGAGCTCTCCGCCGGGGTCCCCTGCCCGCCCCCCCGGGGGTGCCGGCTGCAAGCCTAACACCCTCGGCAGGCCACGCCCTCCCCAGACATCGGGCGTCCTCGGAAAAAATCGGGACTGGTTTTTTTCGTCATTTTCGGCTTCCGGAGGTCCTCGCTGGGCCTCGGGACCGTCAAAGAACGACTCGGGATGAAGAACCGGTCCTGGGGAAGTGGTCGGGAGGTCGGGGGCCAGTGTCTCGAAAACATCGAGACGTCGGATGTCTGGGTCCGGAGTCGCCGAGGAGCGGGTGGAGTCGGAGGAGCGCGCCGCATCGCCGGTGCATCGGCGATGCGACTCGTCGTGGAGCCCGATGTCCTCCGCGCCGACGTGGCTGCGTGCCTCGCCGGCGTCGCCGGCGCATCGCCAGTGCGATCGGCAAGGCATCGGCGAGGTGTTGGAGATGCGGCGAGAGTGTGAGACACTGGCACCTGGCCTTCGGGGGGGGCCCCCTCGTCGCCGCAGCTGGACGCCGCGCGGGAAACCGGTGCGCTCGGACCCTGGGTGGGGGTCCGCGGGGGCCGTTCTTGCACTCCCAGTGTCGGGCCGGACGAAGGGGGGGGGAATGGGAAAGGGGGGGGTTCGACATTTGCTGCATGCAGCTGGTCTCGGCCTCACCGAGGGGCCCGGTCCTCGATGCATGGCCGCCTCCCTGCGCCGGGAGGCGCCGGGGACATATGAGCTATACGCGAGCTGACTCTCAAACCCCCCCTTTGCTATCCCCCCAGCCCGGCCCGGCTCAGCACGCGCAGAGGGGGTGGGGGGAGGGGGGGAGGGCTTCTTAGAAGCACCCTGCTTCTTAGAAGGCGCGGGCCTTATCTATAGATGTAAGGCGGCGCTTCTAGAAGCAGCCTGCTTCTAAGAAGCCCTCACCCCTCCCCCCAACCCCCTCTGCGCGCCGCCAACCGACAGTGTCTCAAAGCCGCCCTGCTCCGAGTCTGCTCGGACCCCCCTCGAGGGAGGCCTCCTTCACAAGGGGAGCCTGGCCATAGTGCGGGTCGGGGCGAGGGGGGCCCATGGGCCCGGGAGGGGCGCGGGGGTGCTCGGGCGAGGAGGCCCGGGCCTCCAGCGCGGGGGCAGCAGGCACGACGTGTTTCTAAGTTCGGCCTGTCCCTCCACAGCAGGATTATGTCATAATATCAAAAAGTAGTATGGGTACGATTTTCAAATGTTTTTGAGAATTGTTGGTGGCTATGTTTTATGCTTCGCCCCAAATCCGCCTGTAGGGGGACATGCCCGACCTAAACGTATTTGCGTCGTTTTTTTCGGCGTCTGGCCGTGGTGGGGTGCTCGGAGGGGGAAACCCATCGGCGGCGAGCGAGGGGGGGGGAAATCGAGAAGGAAGGGGCCTTATCAGAAGGCGGCCGGACTCCTCAGGAGCCATCGCACCTTCCGAGAGGTTTTCCATGTCTTTGGGGAGGGCTCGGGGAACTTCTCAGATGGCGGGGACATTTCCGAGCCTTTCGAGAAGGCCCGCACCCCTTCTCACTTCCCCCCGGGCTCGCCGCCGAAGCCAGACCTCCAACGCATGGACGGCGATCGAGGAATTGACGTGCTCACGAGAGTTAGGAGCGTCGAAACAGCAGCCCAGGGGTTTGGGAAACGGGGGGCGTGCTTGGCATCTCGGGCTCGCCGACGTGTTGACGGTCCCCCGCCCTCTCTGGGCCTCCCAAATGGGGTCCGAGCAGATGGGGCTCGGAGCATCGCGCCGCATCGCCGATGCATCGGCGACGCGGCGCGATGCGGAGCCCGATGTTCTCCACGCCAACGCCGCCGGTGCATCGCCGACGCTGCAAGTGTATCGTCGATGCGTCGGCGATGCGGCGCGATCCGCCGACCCCATCTACTGGGACCGCACCCGGCCGGCCTTTGTCGTCCCGTTCCTGCAGGGAGGCGCAGGTTTCCAGCCGAAGACGCTCTTTACGAAGCCAAGACTCCCCGAAGAGGGCACCGCCCAGGAGCGGCCAACGGCCGCTCGTGGGGCGGCGGAGGAGGAGGAGAGGGAGGAGGAGGAGGAGGAGGAGGAGGAGGAGGAGGAG
>CAUYUJ010003660.1:26762-39262 GCA_963575745.1 Prorocentrum cordatum
CTCCTCCTCCTCCTCCTCCTCCTCCTCCTCCTCTTTCTCCTCCTCCGCCTCCGCCACCGCCTCCTGTGGGCGGCCTCGGCCCCCCTCGCCCGACCCGAGCCGTGGTGGCCTCGTGGGCCTGGCCGCCCGCGGCGGCGCCCGGCGCAGGCGGGCGGGCCGCCCCGGCGGGCAGTTGCGCGCCATCTCGGCATGGCTCGAGCGTGTCCCTCTATGATGGGCCTGTTTTCCACCACCGCCACCATAAGTTGGAGGCGGGAAGGAGGAGGACGAGGAAGAGGAGGAGGAGGAGGAGGAGGAGGAGGAGGAGGAGGAGGAGGAGGAGGAGGAGGAGGAGGAGGAGGAGGAGGAGGAGGAGGAGGAGGAGGAAGGAGGAGGAGGAGGAGGAGGAGGAGGAGGAGGAGGAGGAGGAGGAGGAGGAGGAGGAGGAGGAGGAGGAGGTGGAGGAGGAGGAGGAGGATTAGGAGGATGACCACCTCCCGCTCCAACTTATGGTGGTGGTGGTGGTGGTGGTGGTGGTGGTGGTGGTGGTGGTGGGGAACATGGCAG
Source organism: Prorocentrum cordatum (assembly GCA_963575745.1). Lineage (NCBI taxonomy): Eukaryota > Dinophyceae > Prorocentrales > Prorocentraceae > Prorocentrum > Prorocentrum cordatum. The sequence continues at coordinate 27,309 of CAUYUJ010003660.1, forward strand.
GCCCATCACTCTACAGGGCTTATATTCCAGAGTAGCCAGAAAACATGTGGGGACCATTTGTCCATCATTCTCAGGTACTTTCTGTTAATTGTTGGACTCTTCCTAATTTCCCTCCCAAATCCGCCAGTAGGGAGACGTGCCCGACCGAAGCCTCTTTCTTGTCGCGGCGAGGAGCCTCGAGGAGAGCATCCTGGATCACCGTGCCCCCCCGAAAAAAACGCGCGAGGCCGAGACGTGCACGGGGAAGGGCCGCCCGAGCGAGGGCGAGCCTCGCAGCAGAACATGCGGCGTAAGCATCATCCTTCGGCGCTCCGCTCGGCTTTCTGGAATCCGCGCATGCCCCCCCCCCCCGGCGGCGCCTCAGGTGCCGCCCCTGGCGCGCTCCGCGCGCCAGGGTGGGGCCCCAGGCCAGATCCCCCCCCCCCCCCCGGCGGCGCCTCAGGTGCCGCCCCCGGCGCGCTGCGCGCGCCAGGGAGGGGCCCAGGCCAGGTCCAGGAAATTCGCGCGCGGAGCGCCAAATGTCGATGCAGGTTTTGTTTGTTTATGTTTCTTCTTCTCCTTCTTCTTTCTGATTCTTCTTCTCCTGGAGTATCTGGGGGGTAGATGAGTGGGGCTTGGCATCTCTCGGGCGTGTGGATCTCTGTCCAACCGGCTCCTGCAGCGCGGGAGGCGTCGTGGTGCCAGAGGGTGCCGGTGGCCCGGTCCTCTGGTCAAGTCTGGCCCGTCCCCTCTACCGGAGGAGTAGATTCAGAAAGAGTCCAAATATATTCTGGGGACGATGTCTCTGGTTTTTGTTTTGTCATTTTCTTGAGTTCAGTGCTTGCCTATTTTTCCCTTTTTCGTCCAACACCGCCCTGTAGGAGGCCACGCCCGACCCGATCCCGGTAGCCCGGCGGGGCCCGGCAGGGCGGCGCCAGGCCCGGCCCGGCCGCCGGCATGGCCTCGAGGCTTCGCTCGGGCGCGCGCGCCGCTTCTCTCGGCGGGGGCCGTCGAGGAGCAGCCGTAGGGCCGAACGAACAACACATGCCCATACCCATAGGATGATGGGCAAGTTTTCCACAACCACTACCATATGTAGGACGGGGGAGAAGGGAGGATGAGGAGGTCCTCCTCCTCCTCCTCCTCCTCCTCTTCCTCCTCCTCCCTCTCCTACGTATGGTAGTGGTGGTGGAACATGTGCCCATCATAGGAGGGTCGGAGGGAGGAGGACTGGCTATGGATGTGGATGCAGGCTGTCAGACCCTGTGGGAGGCTCTCGTTCGAGCGGGGGCCCTCGTCCAAGAGCACGCACCCATGGCCCCCTCGGTCGCCCCTATGGGTATGGGTGCGTGCTGCTCGTTCGTCACTTAGGGGAACACTAAGTGGCATAAACGACAAGACTCGGAGGTCCGCGCGGATTTCTCGGATCGGAGGGGAACAAAGGGTGGCACGAACAACAACAAATTCGGAGGTCCGCGCGGATTTCTCGGATCGGAGGGGAACAACAAGTGGCATAAACAAAAACAATGAGGTCCGCGCGGATTTCTCGGATCGGCGCTGGGGCCGCCGGGTGGCGCCTCCGGCGCCGCCCCTGGCGTGCTCCGCGCGCCAGGGAGGGGGGTCCAGCGCCGATCCGACAAATCCGCGCGGACCTCCGAGTTTTTTTGTTTATGCCACTTTTTGTTCCCCTAATCCTGGGCCATCTGCCGAGAGTACTAAATCGTCGCCCTCCTCGTCCTGATCCTCGTCTTAAGTCGGGCTTCACAGGAGGAGCACTCAAGAACAGTCAACAAAAAGTAGCCTGGGGATGATGTACTGACTATGTTTGAGCATGTTTGGGGCACTTTTCGGGTATCTTGTAAATTTTCGTCCCCCAATCCGCCTGCGTGGGGACATGCCCGACCTAGTCCTCGTCCTCGTCCTCGTCCTCGCCGTGGTCGTTCTCACACCGCCGATGCAGCGGGCGGTGCGGCGGCGGCCCTGCGGTCTTTATCTGTCGTCGTCGCCGCCGCCGTCGTCGCCGTCGTCGCCGTCCTCGTCGCCGTCCGACGCCGCCCTCGTCGTCGCCGTCGCCGTCCTCGTCGTCGCCGTCGTCGTCGTCGTCGTCGTCGTCGTCGCCGTCGCCGTCCTCGTCGTCGCCGTCGCCGTCCTCGTCGTCGCCGCCGTCGTCGTCGTCGTCGCCGTCGCCGTCATCGTCGTCGCCGTCATCGTCGTCGCCGTCGTCGTCGTCGGCGCCGCAGGCGGCGGCTCCGCCGTGGGCCTCGCGGCAGGGCCCTCGCGGCAGGGGGCGCGCCCGCGGCGGGCGCGCGTCTGGGCCTTCGGCACGCACTGCTCGGTGCTGGCCGATCGCGAAGGAGAAAAGTCTGCACAGACCCAGACATGGTCGCGAGGAGGGGTCCAGCGCCGATCCAGGAGATCAGGCGCGGGCCTCCTCCGGAAGTTCCGGGGCCCCTTGAATGGGAGCTCATGCTAAAACCAGGACATTGGTGCGCCCGAGAGCACTACAGCCATGGGTCGAGACATGTTCCGTCATCCGCTCTCTCCAGGTGGAGTTTTGAAAGTCGTGGTTGGCAGTGTCATGTTTTGGGCGGCCCTGAATCCGAGCTGTGGACTTATCCATGACCACCGCCTGAGGGAACGATCTTTGGGGACCTCGGCAGGCGGTGGATGTGGATATACTGGAGCCCCCGGGACAAACTATCGAGCTGCCTGCGGCAAAGCCCACCACTGTGCCTGTGCAACAGCGCTACAGGAAGGAACAGCGCAATTCCGACAAGTGGCATGATAACCACGGGTCGTGAGCTCGACCTCGTCTTCGTCCGCGCTTTGGGAAGGAGGTCGAGTTCACATTCCGCGGCAGTTCCGCGCGTAGGCTGACCCGGGGAGGGTCGTGATCCCGACATCGTTTCCGTCGCGCGGTAGGGAGGAGGAGGAGGAAGCGGAGGAGGAGGAGAAGGAGGAGCAGGAGGAGGAGGCGGAGGAGGAGGAGGAGGAGGAGGACGAGGACGAGGACGAGGACGAGAAGGAGGAGGAGGAGGAGGACGAGGAGGAGGAGGAGGAGCAAGAGGATGAGGTGGAGGAGTCCGGCACCCGCTGGGGAAGCGATCGCATTCCAACATGCATCAGGACAGCGGCGGCACATCGACCTCAAAGAGGTCGCCACCTGGGGCCAAGGACGCCCCACAGGTCGGGGTTAAAACTCAAACGAATCCACTTCGAGTTCGGCTCGAGCCGCACGGTTCCTGTGCTCCACAGCACGGGCACCGAGGGCCTCGGCCGTAGCCCGATCCGGGAAGCCGAACAACGCCAATTCCCTCGCCAAGTCCACCACCATCCCAGTAGGAGCCGTCGGCGCCAAGCGCTCGGCAGGCGGCCGTGCAAGGGCGGGCTGCTGCTCCAGCCCCATCTTGGGTGCCAGCCAGGCCCTCGATGCCTCCGAAATCACAGTCGGCCTGTCGACACGGAAGCCTTTGCGAGACGGATTGTCCCCGCGCAAAATCCAAGTCAATTGCCTGTCATGACCTGTGGAGCACGCGTGCAGGCAATCCGACGCGAGAGCAGACCTACCCCAGTGGCCTCCTATCTGGCACACGGCCCCGCACGAAAGGCACAGAGCGATCGAGCCAGCGGCCGACCCATTCGAGTCGAAGACTGCGGCCTCCAGAACCGAACGGTTCCGGGCGGGCCAAGGGGCCAGCTCCGGCCACAAGACAGCGGCAGCAGGGGCGGTCTCCGACTGGGTCGCCGCCTGCCGGGGCCCAAGAGGGGCCGCTTCATGATCCTCCCCAGTCCCGCCCGCACTGCCCCGCCCGTCCCCGCCACAAGGAGGAAGTGGAGGGAGAGCAGGATCAAGGTCGAGGTCCACATGCTTGAGCCAATCTAGGCTCACGTGGTCAAACACCTTCGAATTTCCGATCCGAGCCTCCTGCTCGGCAGCGAATCTGGAAACAAGGCGGGCCATCTCATGGCAACCCTCAACCACAAGGAGGTCCTCGGGGGCGAGCCTACCTAGCTCAGCACCTTTTTTCGCATACGAGTCCGCGGCACGGTTGCCCAGCAGCTGGAGGCGGCTCAGTTTTCCTTCCAGCACGTCGCGCTCCGAACAATGAGCAGGCACCTTATGAACCAGGACTCCGTCCAGCTTATCGTGCACATGCTGCCACAGGTGCGACCGAGGATTATCTGGGCACACTGCAGAGGACGGATCGCGGGCCAGATCGGCCGTACCACAACAATCGATGTGAAGGTTGACTCCAGGCGACACCAGAGCGTAGCGGACGAGTGAGACAACGGCGAAATCCTCGCCATCACGAGCGACCTGGTCTGGGGCAACGCTGCGGGGCACCCGCCCCCAGATCGCACGAAAGACCTTCCCCCACCGTCCGTCACAACCACCGCCCATCCCGAAGCCCGAATCCGGGGCAGTAGGGGCTCGAGAGCTGAGCCGTCAGTGAACACGTGGGACCCCGCCTCCAAAGTCAGCCCCTCCGCAGGCCAATTGAACCTATACACGATGTCCTCTGGGAGGCCGGGCGGGGTTCTGAACCAGCACGTCGGGTCAGGCAGTACTCCGCGAGCAAAAAGTTCCTGGGCCCGGCCCGCGGGGCTAAAGTTGAAATGACGACTGCAGCAGCCCCCAGGTCAGGGCCCAGGCAGTCCCTACGCCACGCGGCGTGCGCAGGGCACTTGAATCGTCGATGAAACAGCGTCCCGGGGCTCTCGCTGCACAAAAGACACAAATGCGAGATGTCCTGGCAGCGCTCTGCGAAGCGCTGCTGGCACCAGTACCGGGAAGCTTCTTGGGGCATTATTGGGGCCTCCTGGGAGCCTCGCGGGGGGCCCCGCGGGGGCCCCCCTGGGGGCCTCTCAGGGCCTCTCAGGGCCTCTTGGAGGCTTCGGGGGCCTTCTGGGCCGCCTGGGCCGTCTCGGGGAGGCGAACGGCCCGTCTCGCGCCTTCGGAGGCCATCTTTGGGACCTCTTTGGGCCGCCTTGGTCTATGATGTTCCAACCTACTTTAGCTTTGAGCGCTAGAAATCATTCCGAGCACCAAGAATACCGAAACTGGAGGGTTTTCACGTGTCGGATCCTGGGAGGCGATACTCGTTCGACACTGTTTCGATAATGTTTGGGGTGTTCGACATGATTTCTGGGATGTGGTCCTTCAGTACGATGGGAGCAACATAAGCCTTGGTACCCTCTTAGACCGCTTCAGGGCCGTTTGTGGCCTTCTTGGGAGGCTATTGAGCGGTCTTGGGGTCCTTTTGGGCCGACTCGAGGCCCTCTGGGGGGCCTCGTGGACTGTCTTCGAGCTGTCTTGGGGGCCTCTTGGGCCGTCTTGGGCGGTCGGAAGCTCTCACCGGCGAAAGCCGCAAACTCCCGCGATAAGGTTTGGAAAGCAATGGTTGTTGCTTCCCCGAACTCTCTTGGAGGGCCTGTAGGAGCCCTCTTGGGCCGTCTCGGGAGCCTCTTGAGCTGTCTTGAGCCAGTCAGTCTTGGGAGCCTCTTGAGCCGTCTTGGGCAATCGTGGGCCGTCTCGGTGTCGTTGTGGTTGTCTTTGGAACCGTCTTGGCCGTCTGGAGGCCGAAAAGACCGCCTGAGAGAAATTTCATGGGGGACGATTTTCAAGGCACGCGTGCGGGTATGGGGGGAGTCGGCCTTAGAAAACTAAAGACACCTCCCAGACAACAGCAAGCATTCTAACACGCCCACTCCGTGCAAGCACGGTGGCGAATATGCATAATTACCCACCGCCCCCCTGGATTCCCAGGATGTCGGTCCCCCAGGCGTTGGATTCGGATATGTCGCTGCTTCGCGAGGCGGGACATATCCGAACCTATCGCCTGGGGAACTCGGTTGTCTTGGTTTGGCTCGGTCTGTCTTGGTCTGCGTCGCGGCACTCGGAAATCCGCAGGAAACCGTGAGAGAAACAATGGGGGGCCTCGAGGAACTTTCGTCGACAACCACCACCTTCCATGTATTCCGATCGGAAGGTGGGGGAGGAGGAGGAGGAGGAGGAGGAGGAGGAGGAGGAGGAGGAGGAGGAGGAGCAGGAGGAGGAGGAGGAGGAGGAGGAGGAGCAGGAGGAGGAGGAGGAGGAGCAGGAGGAGGAGGAGGAGATGGAGGAGATGGAGGAGATGGAGGAGCAGGAGGAGCAGGAGGAGCAGGAGGAGGGTCAGGGCGCACCGGAAGTCTGTGCCTCTGCGTGCCGGCCCTTCTGCTTCCCGCGCGTCCCGTCTCCGCGCTCGCGCTGCTGCTCCCGGGGGAGTTCGACTTGCAGGTCGCGTGGAGAGGCACCAAGGATCGGGGGCAAAAATACACGCCGGTCGCCGAAAGTAGGTATTCTTGGATTCCCAGATCCCAATCTACTTCAAGCGCCTTCGTACTTCAACAATCGACATGCGTTTGCCGTGTTCTGTTATTCTCTGGGAGGACCTGGACCCAATCTGCTTCATCCGCCTTCCTACTTCATGTTTCTACCTACTTCTTCCGACCGACGTGTAGCGGGGGATAGGCACGGGGGGGTATGCTCGAGTCGGGCATGTTCCTCTACAGGAGGAACAGTCAAAAGCAGTCAAAAAAGAGTCAGGGGACAATCTTTCTATCATCGTTGGCGGTCTTCGCACATTTTTTTGGACTATAGAATAATTTCCTTCCAAACTCCGCCTGCAGGAGGACATGCCCGACCTGAGGGCATGCATCGGCCTCCAATCGCCCAGTTTATCGCAGAGAGGGGTCTGACCGCCCCACCCCGCCCAGGAGCGCTGGGCTTTGCAGTCGGGAGCCCATCGCCGATCCCTCGGCGATGCCTCGCCGATTCCACGCCGATGTCTCCTCCCGATCGTTGCCCCCCAAAGGACTACTGCGGCTTCCACTCTGGGAGCTGGCCGGTGGTGCAGGCTCGGGCGCTGTCCGTGATGGGGGGACACGAACTTGGGCCCCCGACGAGATGTTGTTGTTCGACGCCGGCGTGTTTCCTTGCTGATCTCGGCCGCTGTGCTCAGCATGGGGCTCCAAGTCCAACACACACACACACACATTGATCTGGAACGGAAGCCAATGTCCGGGGAAGAGGTCGGGACCTCTCGGCGCCGCGGCCTGCAAAACGTCAGGTGCGGGGGGTCGAGGGCTGCGGAAAGGCCCGCACCCCCCGCCGATGGCCCCCCGTGCATGCGACCAAGCGATCAAGAGCTGTTTGGGGGGGTCACGGCGCCCTTCTGGGAAGCGTGCGATTCCAGCAATATTTCCAGTTCGTCGTCGTCGTCGTTGCCTCGTCGTCGCCTCGTCGTCGTCGTTGCCTCGTCGTCGTCGTCGTCGTCGTCGTCGTCGTCCTCGTCGTCGTCCTCGTCGCCGTCCTCGTCGCCGTCCTCGTCGTTGTCGTCGTCGTCGTCGTCGCCGTCCTCGTCGCCGTCCTCGTCGCCGTCGTCGTCGTCGTCTTCGTCGGGGCCGCCATGCCGCCAGGCCGCAGCTGGCGGCCCCGGCGAGAGGCGTCTTCTGGTGCTGGTCGTCCCTGCCGAGGTCTGGGCGTTGCGCGTGACCCCACCAGTTGCGGCTGCTTCACCTCCGTGTGGCTGGCGCCTAGGTGCGTTCGCCTTAATGTGTCGCATTTTGCTCACTGCATGTGCACACCTCGCATTCTTTGCGAATTATCACTGCAGGTGCGTCGCCTGTTGTAGCTAATTCGCCTCGCCTGCTGGCCCAGACGACGCCTTCCGCTCCCCGACCGTTGCTTCGGAGCCGCCGACCAAAACAAAAAATGACCCCACCAGCCTGGACGTTCTCGCGGTACTTGCGTGATGCCTGCCGCGCCGTTTCAGCTGCGCCTCGCTCTGTTCCGCTCCGTGGCGGACGCAGCCTGCTTCGCTGTTTTTTTCCTTCGCTGCGGCGCGGTCCGCCCCAGCGTGCTCGGCGTTCGGCTTTGCTTCGCGCGCCCGCGTGCCAAAAAGTGTCCCCACCAGCCCATCCAGAAGCCATGCCCAGGCGAGTTGCCCTGATCGGGGATGTGGAGGGGCATGCAGTGGAGTAGCGGGCAGGGGAAGCTGTCATCCCCCAGAGGTGGGGGGACGGAAGAGGAGGGAGGAGGGAAGAGGAGGATGAGGAGGGGGAGGGAGGAGGGAGGAGGGAGGAGGGAGGAGGGAGGAGGGAGGAGGGAGGAGGAGGAGGAGGAGGAGGAGGAGGAGGAGGAGGAGGAGGGCGACGGCGAGGAGAGAGGCCAGAGGCCTCTCGGATGCCTCTCGGAGTCTCTTCGGATGTCTCTTGGTAGCTTCTTGGAGGTCCCTTGGTGCGCCTTCGGGGCCTCTTGGCGGTCGTTGGGGCCTCTTGGAGCGTCTTGGGTGCCTCGGGGGGCCTCTTGGTGCCTCTTGGGAGCCCCTCGTGGACCTCTTGGGGACCTCTTGGGGCGTCCTGGGCGCCTCTTGGCGCCCCTCAGTGCATTGGTGGAAGCCTTGGGGGCCATCTCCAAGCCATCGCGGAGGAGATCGGTCAAAGAAGGGGAGGATCCTCAATGAGGGTTCCCCCGAGAGGCCAAACACGGGCCCACGACCCAAGCGCCAACGACCCGCCGCCCCCCCCCCCCCCCTCCAGGTCCAGGCGGAGGGACCTCCCCGAACGGAGCGGGTACGCCCCTCCCCCTGGCGGCAGAAGCGTGCCCTGCCCGGTCCCTGCCCCCGGCGGCCCGCCCCACATGCCCAGGGCCTCGAAGAGGTCGCCATCCGGGGGCCTCCCTGGGGCCCGTCTTGGGGCCCGTCTCGGGGCCCGGCTCGGGGCCGTCTCGGGGCCACGCTGCGCCCACGGCGGCCCTGCCGGGGGCCTCTTTGGAGCCATCCTGAGGCCGCCGACGCCCATGGGAAGCAGGACGCTGCGAAGCCAGAGAAAGCGTGTTCGTTCTCCAAGGATTTTCGCCTCCCGGGTGCCTCCTTGGCGCGCCCTGTGGCAGTATCGGGCCGTCTTGTGACCGTGTGGGCGCCTCTTGGTGGCATGCTGGAGACCATCCTGGGAAACATTTTTTTTTCCGTAGATGACGCGTCAATTCAAATCACGAGGAGAATGCGATTCGTCGAATAGTCTCCAGGCTACGAAAACGTGAATTCGCCGAATGGTCACTGCATAAAATATTATCCCGGCAAAGCAACCTAACAGCGACGTGTAGGAGCATATCTGGAAGCATTCCCCTTAAGATTCGGATGAGAATCCAGTTGTAGAATTCTGCTGTTCTCGCAGTCGTAGTCGCATTCGCGATGACAGTCGCAGTGGCAACGGCAGTCGCAGTCACAGCCTCAGCCTCAGCCTGCCTCAGCCTCAGCCTCAGCCTGCCTCAGCCTCAGCCTGCCTCAGCCTCAGCCTCAGCCTGCTTCAGCCTCAGCCTCAGTCTGCCTTCAGCCTCGGCCTCAGCCTCAGCCTGCCTCAGCCTCAGCCTGCATCAGCCTCAGCCTCAGCCTCAGCCTGCCTCAGCATCAGCCTGCCTCAGCCTCAGCCTCAGCCTCAGCCTGCCTCAGCCTCAGCCTCAGCCTGCTTCAGCCTCAGCCTCAGTCTGCCTTCAGCCTCGGCCTCAGCCTCAGCCTGCCTCAGCCTCAGCCTGCCTCGGCCGCAGCATCAGCCTGCCTCAGCATTCAAAATGTGGCCCAGGAATGGAGTTCTGGGAACTAGAAGAACACGAAGTGGCCTACAGTTGGCTCCGGGCATTCAAAATCATGCCCAGGAATGGAGTTCTGGGAACTTGAAGAGCACGAAGTGGCCTACAGTTGGCTCCGGGCATCCAAAATGTGGCCCGGGAATGGAGTTCTGGGAACTCGAAGAGCACGAAGTGGCCTACAGTTGGCTCCGGGCATCCAAAATGTGGCCCGGGAATGGAGTTCTGGGAACTCGAAGAGCACGAAGTGGCCTACAGTTGGCTCCGGGCATCCAAAATGTGGCCCGGGAATGGAGTTCTGGGAGGTCGAAGAGCACGAAGTGTGTGACTGTTGACGAAAAACGAGCCCGGCTCTGTTCCCGGTTCTCCAGAATGTGGCCCGGGAATGGAGTTCTGGGAGGTCGAAGAGCACGAAGTGTGTGATTGTTGGCGAAAAACGATTCCCGGTTCTCCTCCCCGGCACCCGCCCAGACCCCCGTCATCTGCTGTTCTATTTTGACCCTACTAGAAACCTATCAGCAAAAGCTGTTAGGTAAAAAAACACAACATTCGACAAATGGGGGAAATAATGAGGTGTGGGGTAATTAGGGGGAGGGTAAAATCCTTCCCCGAAGGGGAAGAAGTGGGTTGGAAGGGGAAGCCCTCTAAGCCACTCGTGCCCTGAAGGGCTGGTGGGATTCGGTTTTTGATCGTTTGGTCGCGTGGAGCAGCGCCCGCCAGGCGGACCGCGCGAGCGCCGTTCGGGAGGTCTTCGAGGCGTACAGCGAGAAGGAGCCCGACGAGGGCTCGCGGATGTCGCACCGCGACTCCTTGAGGGCTCCGGCGGACTTCGAGAGGGCCTTCCGCGCAGCCTTGGCGCTCGAGGTCGGAGGAGCCAGCCCGGACCTCCGACGTATAGGCAAAACAATAGGACGGGCTTGTTCGTACAGTTCGGTGTCTGGGGACCTTCGCCGGGTGGAACAAATCAAGACGGAGGTTATGGCCCCCGGCCCACATCAACCGAAAGGGTAGGTGACCATCAAAACATGGATGACCGAGAACGTGCCCGAAGCTGCGACGACGTAGCACGACCAACGTTGTGACCGAACTTGAGCATCGTCTTGGTCTCGGGCCAGACACGTCGGTCACACTCGGGCACTTTCGAGGGCGCCAGTTTCGGGCACGCTCGGGCGGATTTTTGTCGGGCGCAGTCTCGGTCACGACGCCCCTGCCTGATGGAGGCGAGGCTGCGCAGGAGGTTCCCCGTCGCCGTCGGCGGCGACGGGGCCCCTCGCCGGGCCGGGGACACCCAAAGCAAAAAACACGATCGGGGGCGAACAGCCGGATTCCGGGCAGAGGTGCCGAGCCGTGCTGAGCCGTGCTGCGCTCCGGCCGAGCCGTGCCGAGGAACGAGCCGCAGCAAGCGCGCCCAAGAAGGGCGCGCGCCCTCATCCAGGGTACCCCCCCGTGTCCTTGCCTCTGCGGCCCGTGCTGTGCCGTTTCCCCTGGTCGCCCGCCGCCCCAAGAATCCCATCTTCGGCCCCCCAGGGTCTTGCGTCCCTGCCACTCGTCCTTGGTACCCGTTTTGACGGTACGTCGGAGGTTTGGGAGGAGGAGGAGGAGGAGGAGGAGGAAGAGGAGGAGGAGGAGGAGGACGACGAGGAGGAGGAGGAGGAGGGGGAGGAGGAGGAGGAGGAGGAGGAGGAGGAGGAGGAGGAGGAGAGGAGGAGGAGGAGGAGGGGGAGGAGGAGGAGGAGGAGGAGGAGGAGGAGGAGGAGGAGGAGGAGGAGGAGGCCCGCGGGCGATGTGTCGCCGCCCCCACTCCTCGAGGCCCCCCTCCCCCGAGAAGCAGGCCGCCGCGCAGCGAAGCATGGGAACTCGAGGGTGCAGTGAAGGCGGGCGCGTCCCTCTGCAGGAGGCATAGTCGGCATATTCAGAAACAATTTATTATTATTATTATTCTTATTATTATTATTATCATCATTATTATCATTACTATTAGTATTATTATTATGATTATTATTATTAGTATTATTATTATTACTATTACTATTATTATTATTACTATTATTATGAGTGTTGTTGTTGTTATTATTACTATAATTGTTATTATTATTATTGTTGTTGTTGTTCTTATGTTTAGTAGTATTAGTAGTATTATTATTAAACTTGTTATCCATATATATATATATATGTATGTGGGACTTTCTTTATTTTCGTCCGAAGCCCGCCTGAAGAATGCCATGCCCGACCTGAGGGCACAGTGGGGGCCCGTGCCAAGCAACACCCAGCTTGTCTCCAGGGTGCCCCGGGTCTCTTGGGCTCCGACGGTTCTGCTGTGGAAGGCGTGGCGTTCCCACACCAAAATCCA
>CAUYUJ010003660.1:50292-65292 GCA_963575745.1 Prorocentrum cordatum
CGTCCTGGCTTCGTCCCCCGATGCCGTCCTGGTCTTGGCCTCGTCCTGGCCCTCCCCCCCTCAGCCACGCGCAGAGAGGGGTGGGGGAAGGGGGGAGGGCTTCTTAGAAGCACCCCTGCTTCTTAGAAGGCGCGGGCCTGATCTATAGATGCAAGGCCGGCGCCTTCCAAGAAGCAGCCTGCTTCTGAGAAGCCCTCGCCCCTCCCCCCACCCCCCTCTGCGCGCCGCCAACCGACAGTGTCTCAAAGCCGCCCTGCTCCGAGTCTGCTCGGACCCCCCTCGAGGGAGGCCTCCTTCACAAGGGGAGCCTGGCCATAGTGCGGGTCGGGGCGAGGGGGGCCCATGGGCCCGGGAGGGGCGCGGGGGTGCTCGGGCGATGGGCCCTCCTCCCTCCCCCTGGTGCGCGCCGCCAACCCCCCTCGGGCCTGCCGCCCGCCGCGAGGTCTCCCGCTTCGCGTCCGCGGGGGAGCTCCTGGTGGCGCTGGGCTCGCGGGAGGGCCTGCGGCGGCGGAGCGGGCAGCTGCGGCGGGGCGGGGCCTCGCGGCACTGGGCGCCCCGCGCCGGGCGGGGGTTGGGAGGGCCCCGCCCCCCGGGCGTGCTCGCGTGGTGGATTTTTTCGGAGGGGGAGCAGGTGCCCACGCCTCTCAGGAGGAGGAAAAAAAAACATTCACAGACGCGATTCGTCGTCGGTTCCCCCGAACATCTGGGGGAAGTATGGGCAGTGGGGGGACGACGAAAACCCCCCAAAAGTATGGGGGATGTGTTTGTTTGTGTGTATTTCTTTGTGTGTGTCCTGGGGCCCCTTCAACCTCTACCCTCCCCTCGTTGTCCCCTTTTCGGGCCTCCTTGGCCTCCGTCGTCGCCACCGCCGGATTCGCCTCGAAATCCTGGTCAGAACGCACCCCAGGAGAGGTCCGGCGAGTAGCGGTATCGGTACCTTTTGGCTTCCCCAGAACTTACCCCATCGGAACACCCAAATAGCAGCTGAGGGATGGAGGCGGGGGGACGCCTGAAACGTTGGCTTGCGAGATCGACCTCATCAGATTGTCGATACGCTTGCGGCGTTGAGCCTGCTGACGAGGGTGGCGCTCGTGATTCCGACGTTGTGGAATGAGCTCGCTTGGAACGACATCAGGGACCGAGCGCCCGCCTCCCAAGCCTGGCAGCTGGAATGGTGAGATGCCAGTGGCCTTGCTACACTCTATGCCCTTGCCACAGTTTCTGGACCTGCGACGGCTGACATCGAGCCACAGTACCATACAGCTTGAGTTCTGGATCTGCGAGGGCTGAAGTCGAGGCAGAAGATTCGCCCCCCCCCTGTGGAGATGATGGTGGGATGTCAGGCGATCGCAAACATGGAGTAAGGGGGCGTGGATTGGCGACGGGTCCCGCGTCCATGGGAAACCGCGGATTTCCGCCGCTGAACGAGGCCGCACTGGCCGCATTTTGGGGAGGACACTTCTTCCGATCCATGGATTTGGCGACAGCGCGCCAAATCCATGGATCGCTAATCCATGTTCGCGCGTCCCCGAGGATGGATATTCGAAGCGCAATCGAGCCATGACACCATAGTGAATCTCATTCCTGGACCAACAAGGGCTAGAATCGAACCATAATATCAGAGTGAACCTCATGTATAAACCAAATCGAGCCACAACACCAGAGTGAGTCTCGTTCTGGAACTGCGAAGGCTGACATCGAGCCAGAAGACCCGCCCCTCCGAATGTCAGCTTGTGGCTACGCAATGATGTCCAGCTGCGTCGAGACGGACTAATTGAACATATTCGACCGATCGTCTGGATCGCTTGTGAGAGTTCAGAATTTCATATCCTCCAATAGGTCGTTCACGCACTGCTGGCCTCGGCTAGTGCCCCCCACGTGATGCCCCCCGGTGCTGATGAATAGACCCCGCGGGGCTCAACACATGTTTTCTATCATGCGCGCCACGGGCTCGTGGCGGGTGCCGCCGACGAGATCTTGTGACCCCGCACGGCAGCCTCAAAACGATTTGTTGTATATCGAAGTTGTTTCAGGAATCGTATACATCGGAGGCGAATTTATTTTTCCCATGCTGCTTACTGACGTGCCAGTCGTCGTCGTCGTCGTTGTCGTCGTCGTCGTCGTCGTCGTCGTCGTCGTCGTCGTCGTCGTCAGCTACAGCAGGCCTGTGCAGCACCTTCCCCTGTTCACGGGGCATCCGAAGTGCGTCGTCTTAATCGCCAACAGTTTTAACGAGCATGCGTCGTGCACTCGCCCACCCCCATTGAGCATCCGCAATGCGTCGTCGCCCGCCGTCGTCGTCGTCGTCGTCGTCGTCGTCGTCGTCGTCGTCGTCGTCGTCGAAGTCGTCGTCGTCGTAGGACATAATGTGGTGAAGTGTCGGAAGGGATGGAATAGGAAAAGGAGAAGCTCTTTCCGCCTGCCCTTGCCGCTCATCCCTCCCGTTTACCTTTTTTTGTTTGCAGCCATGTCGGCACCGCCCGTCAGCTGAGGCGCCTCTCCCCCCCGCCTCCTCAATTTTGGCTGTCTGCAGATCGTTTGGCCCACAAGCTATAGCGGAGGCGTTGTGCCCCCTTCGCTGAAGCGGCGTCGCTTTCGTCGCGCCTGTCGCCCTCTCATTGGCGGTTGGGCGTCGGCGCTAGTCACCCGCGCCGCCGCCGTGTGTTTCCATTTGCGGCCCCCCCCCGTGATTCGGCCGAGCTGGGGGGGCATGTTTTTTCACGCGCTTCCCGTGTTTGTACTTGTCACAAGCTGCCATTATATCGTAAATTGGAGCATATGCATTACCAGTGGCGGGCTGTTGTTCAATCCCTAGAAGCTTTCAGGGTCGGGGACGACGTCGGGGTGGTGTGGTGTATACTGGTTTCCCCGTTTTCCGTTGGAAACAACAAAAACTGTATACACCAGGATGCCGTATACAGCATAATCCGTTTGTTTGTGCGAATTTCAGAACGGGACCAGAAAAAACATTGGTGTATAAAGTTCGGTTCTTCATTATTGGACATGTTGTTGGCATGAGTCTGCGACTTAGGAGCCAGCACGCACGCAATACTGAATTTCATTTCCGGACCGAACCTAGCCATAGCCTTTTGAGTACCTCATTTCATGATCTGGGAGGGTTGAAATCGAACCGTACTACCAAAGTGAGTCTCAATTCTAGACGCTTCGCGTAACCCCGCCAGCCAATCCAGAAACGATGCCCAGAGGAGGTTCCTCGATCAGGGAAGTGGGCCGCACACAGAGGGAGCGTCCCCCAGTGGAGGCCTCTTGGAGCGTTTTGGGGGCCTCTTGGCGGTCCCGGGCACCTCTTAGAGCGTTTTGGGTGCCTCGGAGAGCTTCTTGGGGCCTCTTGGAGGTCTCTTGGGTGCCTCTTGGAGGCCTCTCGGGCGCCTGTTGGGGCCTCCTGGGGCCTCCTGGGCGCCTCTTGGGGCCCTCTTGAAGTGCTCTTGCGAGCCTTGGGAGCGCTCTTGGAACCCTCTTGGGCCATCTTGGAGTCATCGTGACCTCGGATGACCATCGGAAGCGAAAAGGCGAGAAAATTCAAACCATTGATTTCTAGGGCTTTGGAAGGATTTTGGCCTCTTCGGGGCCTCCTGGGGGGGCTCTTTGGCCACTTGGAACAGTCTTGAAGCGGTCTTGGGGCCTCTTGGAGCATCGTGGGCGCCATCTTGAGGCATCTTGGGATATCTTGAGCCATCTCGGAGGTCATCTTGGGATCTCCCAGGCGCTCTTGGAGTTATCTGAAGCAGTGTGCCCCCCCCCTGGAGGCCGAAATGTGGCCAAAACCTTCGCGCAAACAATGATTTTGGCAGTCCCGCCGAGGCCTCATGGAGCGTCTTGGGTGCCTCTGGGGGGCCTCTTGGGGCCTCTTGGGGGTCTCTTGGGGGCCCCTTGGGGGCATCCTGGGGGCCTCTTGGGTGCTTCTTGGGGCCACATGGGGCCATCTTGGGGCCACCTCGGGGCCTCTTGGGGCGTCCTGGGCGCCCTTTGGGGCAATCTAGGGATCCATCACAGGAGGGGGGGACTCAATCAGCCTCCCCCCCATCAGGAGGCCAAAATGGGGCCACAGCCATAGTACAACCACTGATTTTGGTTTCCTCGCCGAGGCCGTTTTGGACGCTCCAACGCGTCGGGGAACCCCCCGTCGAGGTCCAGGGGAGGGGGCAGGGGTAGGGGTCAAGCTACCCCCTCCCCGCCCGCAAGCCGTCTCGCTCACCCCCACCCGCCTTCCCAACACATACGTAGCACCCGAGCCTGGCCCGAACCGCAGCATATTCAGCAGTCGTTTTTGGACGGGCAGCTACTGGGGGCGAATCCGCCGCCACCGCCGCCGCCTCCGCTGCCGCCGCCCGCCCCCGCCGCCGCCGTCGCCACCGCCGCCGCCACCGCCGCAGCCGCCGCAACCGCTGCCCCCGCCGCAGCCGCCGCCGCCGCCAAGTGTATTCTATATTGTTTTTTGAAAGGGATGGTGGGGGGGAGGCCGCATCGGGTTCGCTGCGCAGGCTCCGAATTTGGAGGCAGAGTGTGATGTGTATGGTTTTTTATCAGGGATGGTAGGGGGGTGCCCTCATTAGCTCGGGTTGGCTCCCAGTCGCCGGGGGGGCAGGGTGTATATTAATAGGGAACAGTGGTAAACCCCTCCCCGAAGGGGAAGAAGGAGGGGTAAAAGAGGAAATGCTCTAGACCACCTACGCCCAAAGGGCTGGTGGGATTCTGGACCAAAACGGGCCAACACGTTAGAATGAGTCTCATGTCTGGAGGTGGGGGTGTTCTCGGGTTTTTGGGTGCGAGAGCCACCCTCACCCCCAGCCCGGCCCCTCGATCACCAGGTCGGGAGTCGGGGTCTTGGTTGGGGGTGGGTTGTGCTGTCATCAGACGTGTTCCCGTTGGAAAAAATGGCGGGCGGCGATTGTCGGGGGCGAACTTGGGCGGCTCCTCTGGTGAGATGCGGTGCGCTGCTCTGGCCCCCTTGTCGGCATGATCGGGATCGGTACAGACAGCATGGGGACGAAGACTGCAGTGGAGGCCCATGCCAAGACACACCCTGCTTGCCTCCAGGGTGCTATGGGTGTTCTTGGGTTTCGATGGTTTTGCGATGGAAAGCACGGCGTTCCCACACCAAAAATCGATGGACGTCTTGGGGTTTCAGGGTTGGGTTTCTTTTGTAAGGTTCTTGTGGACTGGCCTCTGCTGTAAGAGCAGCTCCTGCCCATCGTGGACGGCTCACTGCCGATGTCGCCGCTCACGGTGTTTATTCGACATGCCCCAGCAGCGGCCGCTGTCGGAGTTGAACAACACTTGCCGTTGTGCATTGTATGTGCTTTCCGTGCCCTTGTCGCAACATCGCCGAAGCATCGGCAGTGTTGGGGAAACCGAAGAAGACCGCACCAGCATTGTCGAGGCGAGTCCAGCCGTGGCGACGAGGGCCTCCCAGCAGGCCCCACAAGGCGAAACTGGGGCAAGGGTAATTCGCAGTATCCGTACCTTTTCCTCCTCTGAGATGCGGCGCGATCTTCTGACCACCATCTGCTCCGGCCTTCTGACGAGCCGCCCTTGTCTCCGGAGCAGGTTCAGATCCCTCCTCGGAGGACGCGAGGGCTTCTGAGAAGGCCCATCCCTTGTCCCTTAGGTGTCCCCCCCTGGCCCACCGCCGACGAGCACCAGCCGCAGTTTTTTTTCTTGTTGTTTTTTGTTTGTTCCTTTCCTCTCTCTCGATATATATATATATATATACCTATATATATGTATATATATGTGTTAGTTTTTTGTTTATATCTATATATATATATATATATACTTTTCTCACGACGCGAGCATGCCGGGGGCGCGATCCGCCGACCCCCGCCTGCTCGGGCCCCGCTCCTGGGAGGCCCCCGAGGCAGGGCCACCTGGGCCGCGTGGCCGGCACGGCCGCCTTCTGGAGGCGGGCGCTGCTGCGGGCCCTCGGCGCCTGAGGGGCTGCCGCGGGCCCTCGGCGCCCGCTGCCGCGGCGCGCTGCTGCGACCCCGCTTGCTCGGGCTCCGCGTTTCGCCACGCACCAAACCACCCCGAACCCAACCCGAAGCCCTCAATGTGCCCTCCATTTCCAGTGGGGGGGGGTCTCGGGGAACGTTGAAAAAACGCGTGGTCTCCGTACCCCCCCCCCCCACCCGAAATTCGGATCAGATTCGGGTCTTCGGGTCGGGTTGGGGTGGTCTGGAAGGCAGTCAGCGTTGGGAGGCCTCTGGGGCGGGGCCTCCGCCACGACAAACAAAAACCACACAGGCACCCTTGGCGGATTCTGACTGGGCCTCCGGCGAGGGCGGCGGTGTTTACACAGTTCCATTGCGCGTCGGCGACTTCGTACGCCGCCACCCTCCCTGAAGGCACGCGTCAGGCTCGTCGTCGCTGCTCGATGCTGTTTATGTGTACAGTCGGGGCCCCGAAGAACGAACCCTTTTCGTTTGGGAGGGGCTCCGTGTTCCTCAGTTGTTTCCCAGTGCTCCTCGGGTTTTCCTAGAAGGTTCTCCATGGAGAATCGGAGTTCAACTTGTGGGAAAAAGGGGGGCCTCGTTCCTTACTTGGGGTTCCTTATAGGTCAACGCCTCGACTGTCCTTTGGGTTTGCGCCTGGGTTTTGCCTGCGGCGGCTGGCCGCGCCCCCCGAAGGGCATCCGCCGCGCGCCGCTGCGGGCCCCGCGCCTGGCGTGGAGGGCTGGTTCGGGGCCCCCCTCCGTGGCGCCGGGGCGCGAGCCTCGTGCTCGCCCGGAGCCGGCCGCGGCCCCGCTGCTCACCACCCACCAAACCACCCCAACCCAACCCGAAGGCCCAAGTTTATCCTCGATTTCCAGTGGGGGGGGGTCGAGGAACGTTGAAAAAACACATGGTATCCGTACCCCCCCCAACCCGAAATTCGGGTCAAATTCGGGTCTTCGGGTTGGGTTGGGGTGGTCTGGTAGGTAGTCAGCTGCCAGTCGCTTGGCATCGCTCGGACGTGTGCATTTTTCCTTCGGCGAGGACCATCGAGGAGCATCCTTGATTATTTGGCGGAAAAACCACGCACGAAACCAACATAAAGCACAGGGAATGGACGTCCGAGCGATGGCGAGTGCCAGTCGGGGTTGGACAGACCTCCCACCCTGACGCGTCGACTGAGGAATTGGCCGCTTCCGGTTCGCGAGAGGGCGGCGCGGCCGTCGTTTGCGGGTCCAGTTCCGTCGGTTTCGGTCCCAGGCCGTTTTCACTAAGGGGAGGTAAAAGGGAGGTGTTCGGGTATAGGCAGGACCCCGGGTAAGGGGACCCGGTTAGTGGTAGGGCCCTGGGGCCCCTCAATGGGCCAGATTCACTAAACCAGGTTTGCCGTAACTGGTGTTTTGCGGGTGACGGCAGTTCCGGTTGGTGGAAATGGGACGGGGGGGCGCCCCCGGTACCAATCTCTACACCAGGTTCCACTGAACCCAGTTCTGCCAAAGCCCGAGGTGTGTCCGCCGCCGGGCCAGGGTGGGCCCCACTCGGGACGGCCGCATCTTTGCCTTCCCGTTCCCTGGCTTCGGCCCGCAGTGCACCCGCGGTCACCCTCTGGCCGTCGCGAGGGGTTGCGGGGGGCGGAGACGGAGACGGAGCATCATACATTGCCATCTGGGGGGCCACGTCGGCGGACGGGGCTAAGGCCATGCCTGCGGGGAGGGGGATCGGTTGAACGATGCTCAGCTCCAAAAGAATCCGCGCGGAGCTCCGACATAACATGTTTGTGCCGCTGTGTCTCCCTCCACAGCAGCTCGGGCGCAGAGTGTCCGCGGAGCGGGCGGGTCACAAACAGCGGGGTTTGAAGAAACAAACGGCATCGGAGGCCTAGAGGTTGGCCTTTGCGCCAGGATCGCTGGCTGCCTCCACCGATGCAAGACGATCCATATCTCGGTGCCGTCGGTGGCGGTGGCGATGATAATCGGGCTCCCTATCATAGGAGGCCGGGGGGTTACCACCAGCACCAGAATGTGTGATCATCTTCCCCCGTTGGAGGCAGGTCTCTGTGCTGGTGTTGCTGACCATTTCCAAACCTGCGAATGCAGTTCGTCGTCGTCGTTGTCGCCGTCGCCATCGGCGGCCGCCTCGGAGGGTGCAGTGAGGGCGTGCTATTCGGTGCGGCGTGGAGATCAATAAATTTTGGGGAACGAGGAATGACATAGGCATACAAACTCGGAGGTCCGCGCGGATTTCTTGGATCCGCGCTGGACCCCCTCCGTGGCGCGCGGAGCGATCCAGCGCGGCGGGTCCAGCGCGGATCCGAGAAATCCGCGCGGACCTCCGAGTTTTTATGTCTATGTCTTTCTTCACTCCCTTAGAATCACTGCTTCAGAGGACGAGGAACTCAGACATGCGACGTCTTGAATTTTTCACGACGGCGTTCCCGGAAGTTTGGACTCTTTTCTCGGGGCCGGTTCTTCATCCCGAGTCGTTTTTTGACGCTCCCAGGGGCCTGCGAGGGCCCCCAGGAGCCGAAAATAGCGAAACACCGCCCTTCTGTTGCATTTTTCCGAATTCCCAATTCCACATTCTGCTCACGTTTCATATATATGCTGTCTGGCTGGTAGTCGAATTGTACACCCATGCCCTGCACAGGGCCGAGCAGCCGACAGGCATGCTCGCGTGGTTCGCTCGCTCGCTCGCAATCGTGTCTGGGAGCAGGTGGCATAAATGAGACACGCTGCTGGCGGTCCCTGCAGGCTTCTCGCGGGGCGACGACGGCGGGGCCCCCCTTTTGGCAGCGGCTCCGGCGCCGCTCCCGCCGCCGCGCTCCCTCGCGCCAGCACCAGGGAGGGGCCTCCCCGCCGCGCCAACAGCTCGAGGACGACGGCACTGCCATTCTCCCCCTCCTCCTCCTCCTCCTCCTCCTCCTCCCCTCCTCCTCCTCCTCCTCCTCCCTTCCTCCTCCTCATCCTCCTCCGCCGATAGTTCGAGGAAGACGTCATTGCCATTCTCCTCTTCCTTCCCCTCCTCCTCCTCCTCCTCCGTCTCCTCCTCCTCCTCCTCCTCCTCCTCATTCTCTTCCTACTGCAGCTCTTTCGCGGGCCTCCGGTCTGATCCGATCCGGTCGCTTCCTCCTCCTCCTCCTCCTCCTCGGCCCGTGCCCGCCCCTCCTCCTCGGCCTCTCTTCGCTCCTCCTCCCCCTGCTCCTCCGCCTCCGCCCCCGCCCCCCGGAAGCACACGCGAGCGGCGCGAGCCAGCGAGGCCGTCTGCGCCCCACGCCGGCGTGCGAGCTGCTCGCGCAGGGCCGCGCGTGGCGGAGCGCCCTCGCGTTCAGCGCGGCGCAGCGCGCGGACGGCCCGCGAAAGCCACGGCGTGAGGTCGCGATGCCATCTCGCGTAAGGCCCGTACACCTTAGGCGATGAACAAGAAAACTTAAGTTCTCGGCCAGAGTCTCGATTATTCTTAATGTTTCAATGTAAGTCCTAAGATTTTGATAGAACTTCTGGGTTTTAATGAAATTCTGAGACTATGAATTTCTTAACCCATGATTTCTTAAGCATTTCGCAGGGTGTAAGGCCCGTAAGGCTTGTTTCGGATCGTCGCTCAAGCGCTCATGGTTCAGCGGGCGAAGAACGATATAACATGAACGTTTCCGTCGCCGGGGGCGCTGCCCCAGGCGGCCCCGCGAGCGAAAACGATTATTTTGTGCCGTTCTTCGCCTGTTAGGCGATGCCCAGCTGGCCCTACGCCGGCTTTGGCCAGCGCGTCCAGGTCAAAAGGCCTGCGCCATCGCGCCGACCTTCGACAGAGGAGATGTGTGAGGCCCCTGGCCTGATTAGCCCGTTTTCCACCACCACCACCATAAGTTGGAGGGAGGAAGGACGGAAGGAAGAGGAGGAGGAGGAGGAGGAGGAGGAGGAGGAGGAGGAGGAGGAGGAGGAGGAGGAGGAGGAGGAGAAGAGCAGGAGGAGGACCCCCTCCCCCGCCAACTTATGGTGGTGGTGGTGGTGGAAAACACGCCCATCACTGGCCTCGTCCTCGGAAGGGGGGGGAGACTTGCGGCTTCCGGTCGTTTGTTGCGTCCTTTGGTGCCTCCCGTCGCGCTGCCTGTGTGCACTTGCCGCTGAGTCGCCCTCCTTCTTCTTGGGGGCCTTTTGAGCGGCCTTCCGAGCCTTTCGGTGGCACCTGGGGGCTTCGAAGAAACTTGCGTAACGTGAGTGCTCTCGGTGCGCCGGGGGTCGGAGCGCCCTCGTCGCGCGGTTGCTGCCCGCGAGGGGGGTCGACGTGGGGCTGTCGGCGCGGGTGACGCCCCCCCCCCCCCCCCGACTTACCAGTTTGAAACATATCCCAATCCTTATGTTTGACATCACCTCACCTCGATGCCGATCTTAAGGATGCCCTCAGTTTCTGAGGGCCTATCCCTAAGATTGTCCTCGCTTTTTGCTTGCCCATCTTAGGGATAGGGATCAGTTCGAGGCTGGTTACCGACGCTTCTCATGAAGCTCGGAGTAATCTTTTCGGAGGTCCGCGCGGCTGTCCCGGAGCAGCGGGGGCACGCGCCGCCCGAGGGGGGCCCAGCGCGGGTCCAGGACGCCCACGCGACCTTCGAGGGGGTGTGCTCATGCTCAGGTCGGGCGTGTCCCCCTACAGGAGGGAAATTCGAACATAGTTTGAAAGCTAGTCTGGGGACGGTTGTTCTATGATGTGTTGGGCTCTTTTTGATTTTCTGTGCTATCTTAAACATGTTCGCCCCGAGTCCGCCTGTAGGAGGACATGCCCGAGCGAACGCCAGAGGGGGACCCAGCGCGGGTCCATGAAACCCACCCGACCTTCGAAAAGGTTGTGCTTCTGCAGTTTTCTTCGGCGGCGATCTCGGGGGGGGAAGTGAGAGGGAGGGGGCGGGCCTTCTCGGAAGGCTTGGAAGTTCCTCGGCTTTCCGAGAGGTTTTCGGAGCCTTCCTCGAAGACGCAGGCGGCCTCTTCGAAGGCCGGAGCCCTCCTGAGCTTCGCCGCCCTCCTGAGGAGGCATTCCTTCTCAGGGCCGGACCCAAACGCTATTTTGCTGGACTTCGGCTGTGCTTTGTTTTTCGTTTTGGTTTGGCCCTGCCCGCCCGCGCCCTGTCTCCCCAATCAGGGCTACTCGCGCCCGTTTAGCTCTTGACCGGAAGGGACCCGCTCCCGACCCGCAGACCAAACAGTTGTTCGTTTTGGCAGGGAGGTAGAGGAAAACAGGCAGAGCAAAACGAACAACAACACGAGCACAACACGAAACCCAACGCTTAGGTCCCGCCCTGCTCCTTCTCGTCTTCCCACCCGCGCTCGCCGCCGACTAGAGCTCTTGGGATCCCGTGTTGAACAACGGCATCGCCAGATGTCGAGGCAGATGGCCGCAGTCTGGGCTCGTTTTTGGGGCTCCTGGGTCTGGGAAGAGGGCACGGTCTCCTTGGTCTTGCCCTCCCTGGGGTTCCTCGCCCGCCTTCGATGTTTCGGTCTTCCAGAGACGCAGTCGAGGCCAGTGCGTTGTCGTGTGCTCAGTGGTGCGATGCTTTACTTTCTCCAGTGGGGGGCCCTCCTGGGCGTCCCGATGCTTTCCCCAGGGCCAGGTTGGCATGCAGAGTTTTCTCTTGACGGTCCTGGGGCCCTGCGAGGGCCACCAGAGGTTCAACCAAACATAAGCAACACAAGCACGTCCCGTCGCCGTTTTTCCACGTCGCGAGCATGTCGGGGCAGACGATTTCGAAGTCAGTGCGTTGTCGTACAGTGTCGTCGTCGTCCTCGTCCTCGTCCTCGTCTTCCCCAGACATCCAACGTCTCGATATTTTCGAGACGCTGGCCCCCGACCTCCCGACCGCTTCCCCAGGACCGGTGTTTCGTCCCGAGTCGTTTTTTGACGGTCCCGAGGCCCGGCGAGGGCCCCGGGAGGCTGAAAACGGCGAAGAACGTCCGCCTCGATTTTTTCGAGACGCCCGATGTCTGGGTCGTCCTCGTCCTCGTCCTCGACGTCCTCGACGTGCGCGCCGCCGGCACGCTGCTCGTCCTCGTCCTCGTCCTCGTCCTCCTCGTCCTCCTCCCCCCTCCTCCTCCTCCTCCTCCTCCTCCTCCTCCTCCTTTTCCTCCTCCTCCTCCTCCTCCTCCTCCTCCTCCTCCTCGTCCTCGACGTGCGCGCCGCCGGCACGCTGCTCTGGCCGCCAGCAGGCGCGCCCGCGCCGCGCGCGCCGCGCGGGGCGCCTCGCGCGCGGCGCCCCGCGCGCGGCCAGGCGCCCAGGTGAAGGTGCCGGAGCAGACGCTATTCGGTGGGCGCAGGGGGGGGAGGAGGGGGAGGGGGAGGGGGAGGAGGAGGAGGTGGGGGAGGAGGAGGAGGAGGAGGAGGAGGAGGAGGAGGAGGAGGAGGAGGAGGAGGAGGAGGAGGAGGAGGGGAGGGGCGAGGAGGGCGAGGAGGAGGACGAGGCGGGCGAGGAGGAGGAGGAGGCCTGCCTCCTATCTCCTCTCTTCTTCTCGTCCTCCTCCTCCTCCTCATCCTCACCTTCTCCTTCCTCCTATCTCCTCTCTCCTGCCCTCTGCTTTTTCTTCCGAACCCTCCTGTGTTGGGATTTCGTTCTGAACAGAGCAGTGTGGTCGCGTCTCGTTCTCTCCTCTCCTCCCCCTCCTCCTCTCCTGCCTCGTATCTCCCCTCTCCGCACACGGCCAGGACCTCGCGGTTCCCTGGGGGGGCTGCGAAGTGTGATCGTGTTGCCACTTTCGTGGGCTCCTGGGAGATCGCGCGCAGTGTAGTTGTACACATACCCAGCCGAGACCTCGCGGCTCCCTGGGGGGCTGCGAAGAGTTAAACGGTCGCCCTTTTCGTAGGCTCCTGGGAGGTCGCGCGGAGTGGAGTTGTACGGAGACCTAGTTGAGACCTCGCGGCTGGGGGGCTGTGAAGTTTGAAATTGTCGCCCCTTCCATTGGCTCCTGGGAGGTCCTGCGGAGTGGAGTGGTATGGGGATCCCGTCGAGACCTGGAGGCTCCCTGGGGGGCTGCGATGTGTGAAACAGTCGCCACTTTCGTTGGCTTCTGGATGGCCGCGCGGAGTGGAGTTGTACAGGGATCCAGTTGAGACCTCGCGGCTCCCTGGGGGGGGGCTGCGAAGTGTGAAGCAGTCGCCACTTTCGCGGGCTTCTTGGAGGTCGCGCGGTGTGGATCTGTACGGAGACCCAGTTGAGACCTCGCGGCTCCCTGGGGGGCTGCGAAGCGAAGTGGATTTGTACGGGGACCCGGTTGAGACCTCGCGACTCCCTGGGGGGGCTGCGAAGTTTGAATCAGTGGCCTTTTTCGTTGGCTCTTGGGAGGTCAAGTGGAGTAGAGTGATATGGGGATCCCGTTGAGACCTCGCGGCTCCCTGGGGCCTGCCAAAAGCGCACTGTCGCAATTTTCGTGAACTTCAGGGGGGATCCGGCGGAGTCGGTAATCACGTAGATCCCGTCAAGACCTCGTGGCTCCCTGGGGGGCGGGGCTGCGAAGTGCGTCACTGTCGTCACGTTCGTGGGTTGTCTGCAGTGTCAGGCGAGTTCGCGGTAGTTGTCGCCGGTGCGTCATTGGCGCAGGCGCCGACGAGAGATGCAATTGGCTTCGACTACTCGCATCCAAGTTGCTTAGAGTTCTCATAGCGCGCGGCTTTTCACCGTCTCGCAGCGTCGGCGCTGTCGCATCGCAAGTCGCAGGGAACCGTTGCGCCGCGCAGCGCATGGCGCTGTCTTTGGTCCGCATGATCTCCCATCCTAGCTGCCTCTGGCCCGTCATGCCATCCCGTGCGCCTGCCTCGTCCAGCGCGAAGCGCTATTCGGTTATAGGGCGCCTGGCGCTGTTCTGTCTCGCGTATGTAGCTTTCGGCGATATCGCTGTTACTGAACGTATGTCCCCGTCCATTATCCTCCGTATGCTCGTGTCTCCAATTATATCTTGTTAATCCTTCGTATTCTGGTGCACATTTGAGAGCTTATGCGCACTGCTGGTCCTTCAACATGTGGTGTGTATTGGGCGGTCCTGCAGATATTCGCCACATGTTTAGAAAGGTTTGGGTACGTCACCAGGTGATTGATCAAGGGAGGAAAAACCACCCAGACCCAACAACTAGTGTTCACTAAGCCGTAAACAGCCCTGCCCTGCTCGATTCCTTCCCAGGGTGCGTTCACTAAACGGCTTCGCTGGCCGGGGGGCTTATCATGGGGGTCTATTTTCTGCTTTCTCATTGAGCTTCGAGGCTATAGCTCGTTTTCCTAGCGTCGACTGGCGTCGGCGAGCGTCAATGAGGCTCGCTCCCACGAGTTGCCACCGAACGTCACTGGGTCTTTGGAGTTCGAGGCTACCGCCTTTTTGTTGATTCTCAGCGGTTGCTCAGCCTCGCGAGGAGCGCCACCAGGTACGATCATCGCTGGGGCTGTCAGGATCGCCCCGGACGTCCGCCCGGGGCCCGAGCTGCGGCCCGAAAGCCACAAAGAACTTGGGATAGGCTCCGGGGGGATGCTCCGGCCGCGGGTGCGCCATCGTCGAACAGCGGCGACGCGCCCTCGTTGATGGGTCCACCAAAGAAGGCTCGAAGGAAGAACGGTTAGGGCTGGGGTTGTCTTGTTTTAACCGATCGGGATCATGTTCTAGGAGCCTTTATCTCGTGGGTGGACGGAACCCCCAACAGTGACACGTCGATTCGTGAATTGTCCGTTTTCGGTTCTCGAGACGGCGCCGTGGCCATTCTTTTCCAGGTTTGCGCCCGCCAGGCTTGGGCTTCAGGTCGTTTTCGCTAAACCACGTTTTGCTAAAGGGGGGGTCTGTCCATCCCCGACGAGCTGCCCATCGAACATGCACTGGGCTCTGCGAACATGTCGCGGCAGGGCCCTGGGAATGCCGTGGTGGGCGGTCCCTGCTCAAGAAGGGGACGCGTTGACCGCGGAGTCGCCCTCGGGGCCCCGATGATCTGCCCATCGAACATGCACTGGGCTCTGCGAGCATGTCGCGGCAGGCCCCACAGGAACGCCGTGGCGGGCGGTCCCTGCTCGGGCAGGGGACGCGCTGGCCGCGGAGGC
>CAUYUJ010003660.1:70292-77091 GCA_963575745.1 Prorocentrum cordatum
CCGCGAGGCCACGGGCTCCTCGTCGTGAGAGCCGTGTGGCGCAGGGGGGGCGCCCACGGGGCGGCCGCGGGGGAGGCACGACGTGGCGCGGCCTCGGCGGGAGCCCTCCCCCTCCCCAGAGGAGCCTCGCGGCATTGTTCTCCCCCCCCGGCATTCGGCAGTATCCCCCCCCCTCCCTCGGCACTATCCCCCCCCCCCCAGAGAGGCCCAGGCTGCCCCCGGAGCGCGGCGGGAGCGCGGCCTGTTCCCAGCCACGCGCTCGAGGAACGCGGCGAGGGAAGAAGCCCCGAGTTGGGTGGGGGAAGGGGTACCGATGCCGCTACCCTTCCCTCGCTTTTTCCCCGTTTTGGGGGGGCATCCGGGGGGGGCCCTCGTCGTTTCCGCGGGATCCGCCTCGAGGTCCTGGTCAGAACGCGCCCAGAGGAGAGGTCTGGGGATCAGCGGTGTCGGTGCTTTTTGCACTTCCCACGAAGTGCGAGCGCGGCTTGCTGGATATCCGCCTGAGGCAGGGTGGTTTTGAGCCATCGGCTTTATCGGAGGCCTAGAGGTTGACACCAACACCAATCTTGGCGGTGTGCCTCCACCGAGGGAAGAAGATCCCGATCTCGGTGATGGTGGTAATATTCTGGCTTCGAGGTGACCGAAATATTACCACCAACACCGAAATCTGGGAGCATCTTCCCCCTGGAGGCAGCCCCCTGTGTTGGTGTTGGTGCCCATTTCCAGGCCTCCAACTTTATGTTTTCTGCCATGGCGGCTCTGTATGCCAGTCGAGCGCCAAGTGTAGTCCTAGGATCCGGAACGCGGCGGAGGCCCGGCATACCCAATCAAACATCTGAGGAGCGAAGCGAAGGAAGAACCCCTAGTGATCGTATTACTCTTACTTGTTATTCATGTGTCGATCGGCGCGGGCCCTCGCACCTCCCGTCCCCCTCATCCCTCGTGGAGAAAGCAGATCTTGGCTGTTTTGGGCGCCTGTTTCAGGCAGGTGGAGTCTCCCACATAGGACGCACTGTTGCAGACAGTCGCATGAAGCAGGGGTCCAGAGCCAGCCCCCCCCCCCTTTCCGCCCAATGTCGAAACGCCGGATAAGAAAACGATCGCAAGCAAGGACCCGTACAGTCGGGGCCCTGAAGAAGGAACCCTTTTCGTTGGGGAGGGGCTCCGTGTTCCTTAATTGTTTCGCAGCTGGCCTTTGATTTTTCGTTAGGTTTTCGATACGAAATCGAAGTTCAACTTATGGGAAAAAGGGGCCTCGTTCCTTATTTAGGGTTCCGTAGGTTAACGCCTCGACTGTAAGTGCGAGCACGGCTTGTGGGACTTCTGTCTGAGGCAGGACTGATTTGAAGCCTCGGCTTTTTGCCTTTGCCACATGGACACTCTGCTTGCTGGCAGAGCGCCAGGTAGTTACCTCCTTTTTGCCATCCCCCTGCGCTCGTCCGCCCAGGGAGGGCGGCGTGGCGCCCTCCCGGTCGAGCGGCCTCTGGAGGGTGGGCTCCGCGCGCGCGGCTCCCCACCCCCCGGGGAACTGACCTGCAGGGGAGGTGCCCCGCTTTGCCTGGTTTCCAGGCCTCCTAGATGGGGTCGGAGTAGACGGGGTCGGAGGATCGCGCCGCATCGGCGGCACATCGCCGATGCGGCTCGATACGGAGCCCGATTTTCTCCACGCCGACGTCGCCGATGCGTCGCCGACGTCGGCGATGCATCGTCGGTGCATCGCCGATGCATCGCCGATGCATCGCTGATGCATCGCCGATGTATCGCCGATGCGGAGCGATCCTCCGACCCCATCTACTCCGACCCCATCTAGGAGGCCTCTATGGTTCTTCGACGACGTGGGGCTTCTTTTCCCGCTTTTTGTTTTCCCCCTCCCTCCTCCCCAGCGCTCCGAAGACAGTCAGGACGCTGAGATGAGGAGCAGTTTGGGTTCGGAAGGGGCCCGATGTTCCTCAGATTCCTGCAGTGCTGTTCCTCTTGACAGGGCCAGGAAGGGGCTTCGTTCCTTATTTATCGTTCCTTCTTTCAGCGGCCCGACTGTAGCCCTCATGAGTCGAACTCTTCAGGAGGGACAACTATTCAATGTCACGCCGCCGCTCGAGGGCCCGTCAGCGTGTTGCTTCTCTGTTTCTGTCCGGAGGCCTGGTGTTTGGTCAGCAGCGACACGCCGATGGGTTCCCCGCATCGGCGCGTGGTTGATATTGCTTTCGCTCCCCGAACTGTTGCCCCACAGGATCACAGGCCCACGGGAGGTGGAGGGTGGGGGAGGAGGAGGTCGTGGGGAAGAGGGAGTCGTGGGAGCGCGGGCCCCCTGGGGAAGGAGAGGGCAGCGCAGCGGGTGGGAAAAAAGAGAGAGGTGGCGGGGTGCGGCGGCCGGGGAGGAGGGGGGGGGGATCGAGAAGGGGAGGCGACCAGGGTGGACAGGGGGTCACATGCGAACCCGACCCCTACCCCCCACGATTGCTGAGGGGGAGGGCGGGGTTCACTTCGTCCGAAAACTCCCGAACGACGTGAACCCCATGGTGCGCCCTCCCCCTCGGAAATCGTGGGGGGTAGGGGTAGGGTTCGCATGTGGCCCCCTGGTGGAGGGCGGGGGGGGGAGGACGGACGGCGACGACCGGTGCACGGTGCGAACGCTGCCAGCCCGGAGGCCCCCGGAGGTGCCCAGATCGGGCGTTTCGCGATCCTCGGCCGGTCCGGGGCCCACGAGGGGCACACCTGGTGCACGTTTCCTCTCGCCCCCCCATGGATCAGTCGGGCCTGTCCCTCGACAGGAGGAATATCCAACAATCCTCGAGCAAGACCATTTGTTGAGCATTTTTTGGGGGGGTATTTTGAGTCTTCTTGGGAGATGCTCTTCGATCTGTCGTCCAACATCCCCCCCTATAGGGGGACATGCCCGACCTGACGTCAAGCAGAACCCGATCCGAGGCCCCCCCCTTCCACGAATACAGTCGGGGCGCTGAGGAAGGAACCCTTTTCGTTGGGGAGGGGCTCGGCGTTCCTTAGTTGTTTTGAAGTTCGCCTTTGGTTTTGCTTAGGGTTTCGATGGGAAATCGAAGTTTAACTTGTGGGAAAAAGGGGCCTTGTTCCTTATTGAGGGTTCCTTAGGTCGACGCCTCGACTGTACCCCCCAGAGCCCAGGGCCCCGCAGGACCGCCCGCGAGAGCCCGCGGGACCCCCGCGGGCCGCCCGGAGGCCCCTCCCGCGGCGCGCGCCCGGCGAGGCCCCCGCGCCCCCTGCGAGGGGAGCCTCGGCGTGGTGGTGGGCCACGTGTCCGGCCACTACCTGCCGCACGTCAAGGCCTGCCCCTCGGTCAGACCCAGAGATCCAACGCATTGAAAAAATCAAGACGGAGGTTTTTCCCAGTTTTTGGCTTCTAGGGGCCCTCGCCGGGCCCCGGGACCGTCAAAAAACGACTGAGGTTGAAAGACCGGTCCTGGGGAATGGGTCGAGACTTCCGGGGACCCCGCATTGAAAAAATCACGACGTCGGATCTCTGGGGAGGAGGGTCGGACGGGGCCAGGCCGTCGGGGGTGGCTGAAGGTGCCCCTGGCCCGAGGCGCCCCCAGCTTGTCGTTCCATGTTGGAGCCCCAGAGGCCCTCGAGGGCCTCGTGAGGGGTGCCCCGGAGGCCGCCTGGGCCACCCCGAGAATCCTGGGGGTGCCTTGGGCCAGGGGTATTTCTAGCAACACCCGGGGACGAGGAGGAGTCCGCTCCAGAGCGTCATGCGGAACGCTCTCAGGGCGCCCTGGTACACTCCGAGAAGGCCGCGACGCCCGATGCATCCTCCAGAGCCGCCGGGTCTCAGAGATTCTCGACTATTATCCTCACCCGAACTTGTCCTCGTCCTGGCTTCGTCTGAGAGGGCCAGTTGAGACAACGCACGGCAGTCAGCTTTCCTTGAGATCCTGGCGTTGCTTTTCTTCACGGCGGGCGTCCAGTTTCGGGCCCCAGGACCATCACAGATCGGTCTTTCTCGACAGATTCAGCAGAAGGATGGGGTCCAGTAGGCTCTCAGCCGTGGGTTTTGCGATGCTCGAATTCTGGTGCCACCTCGGATCTCAGGGTTCGGGCCCTCCCCTCGTCGCCGCGCGGCTGGACGCGGCTCGGACAGCCCATGCGTTTGGACTCTGGGAGGGGTCCGGGGGCCCACTCTGAGGTCTTGGCAATCGCTCGGACGTGTGCGTTTTTTCTTTCGGCGAGGACCATCGAGGAGCATCCTCGGTCATTCGGCGAAAGAGCCACGCACGAGACCGAACAAAAACACAGGGAGTGGACGCCCGAGCGATGGCCAGAGGTGCTGCCTGCCTCCGCTCGCCTGGCCGCCCTGCCACTCCCCTGACCTTCCAGAGAGCTATTTTTTAGCACTGGAGACCTAAAAACCTAAAAAGCTGAGCGAAACAGCCTAAAACCAAGACGTAGAATAACTTTGGGATAGGTTTTTAGGTCGGGTGCTATTTTTTTGCCCTCCTGGAAGGTCAGGGTCGTGGCCTGCCGCGCCCGGCTTGCCGCCCGTGCGCGGGCGTGTGCCCTGGCGCCCGCGTGCAGGAGCCTCGCGGTCTGGGCGTGCTCCGGGGCTGGACCCGGGCGGTGTCTCTCAGGAGGGAAAAAACACACAGACACAATGAATCTTCGATTCCCCAGAAAATATGGGAAACTATGGGAAGTAGGGGGAAGACAGAAACCCAGAAAATATGGGACAAATGTGGGGATTTGTTTTATTTGTGTGTATTTATTTGTGTGTCCTGGGGCCCCTTCAGTTTCGGCGATTTCGCGGGCCGTTGTCGTTTCGACTTCGTTCTGCAGCCGAGGTGGAGTGAAGACAAAACGAGGGAGAACGAAAGCACAGCGAACACGAAGAGCAGCGTGTAGGTTCAGCCCTGGCGTGCTCCGCCGCCCGCTGCTTCCTCCCTCCGCGCCTTCTCCTTCTCCTCTCGTGCTGCTCTGGGCACGTCCCTCTACAGGAGGAAGATGCACGAGCAGTGAGACAAGATTTGCTGTAGTACCTTTTTCGCGTTCCATGCTATTGGTTTGTTGTTCGAGCATTTCTTGGCGAATGTTGATGTTTCTTTCAAAATCTTTGTTGTTTGATGTGCACTATTGTTTTCTTTATGCTGTTTGTTTTCTTTATGTCTCTTCCCACACAATTTCTTTATGCCAACTCTGGACCCGCGCCGCCGCTGCCTCGCCTCGCCTCGCCTCGCCCGCCTCCGGCCCTCCGCCGCGCTCGCCCCCCTGCGATCTGACGGCGCGGAACACGAACGAAGGATCCTGCAGATCATCTTGGTGGGGCTCCCGGCTCCCATCCTCCTGCGCCCCCTCCCTCCCCCCCTCCCTCCCCCCCCAATACCTCCCTCCCTCCCGCCCTCGTTCGAGAGCCGGACCGATCTGAGAGGGTCCCAGGACGAAGTCGGGCCGGTCCCTCCACAGGAGGAATATTCAAAAAGTAGTAAAAGATAGTGCGGGGACGATTTTTTCCGACTAGTTATGACCTTTTGGGATCATTTTCTGCCTACTTGTAATTTCCCGTCTAAGATCCGCCTGTCGGGGGCCGTGCGCGACCTGAGCCCAGGGCCCGGAGCCAACCGAGTGCGCCCGGCCAGAGCCATGGAGCCGCCAGGACTTCCCGGGCCCACCTTCGCGTGCGTGCCGCGCGCCGGGCTCCCGCCGCCTGCCGCTCTCGGCGGGTGCTTCTCGTCCTCCTGGTCGGCGTCGTCGTCGTCGTCGTCGGCGTCGTCGTCGTCGTCGTCGTCGTTGCCCTCCTCCTCCACCTCCTCCTCCTTCAAACCGGCTGCCGGCGGTCTGTCGCAGAGGTCCCCCGCGGGGGCTCGCGGAGGCTCTCGCGTTAGGATGTTCCAGCGTACTTTTTAGCCTCGATAACCAGAAAGAGTTTCGAGCATCAAGGAAGTACCGAATCTGGAGGGTTTTCGCGGGTCGTGCCCTGGGAGACCATCGTTCGACCATGCTTCGACACTGTTTCGGCACTTTTCCGGGTGCTCGGAATTATTTCTGGGATGTGGTCCTTCAACACGAAGGGAGCAACATAATTCTCGCGGTGCTTCTCGGAGAATATTCCGGGGGTCGCCGCCGCTGCCGTCTTGGTGGTAGCGGTGGTGTGGAAATCCAGGCCTCCAGATGACACGGAACAAGTTTGGTTCAATTGCTCTAACATTCACGCGTAACCTGCTCGCGTAAAATCGCGCGCAAGCGCTCTCATTCCCCATGTGGTACGCAACGTTGGCGGCCCGCAAAATTCTGCGAAAGAAGGTCGCCGTGCCGCCTCGCGTAAATCCCGCTTCTGCTCGCCGCTCAGGTGGGGCCAGAGTAGATGGGGTGGCTGGAGGATCCTGCCGCATCGCCGATGCATCGGCGATGCGGCTCGGTGTGGAGCCCGATCTTCTCGACGCCAACGCCGACGCATCGCCGACGGTCTCTGGTGCATCGCCGATGCATCGGCGATGCATTGGCGATGCGGCGCGGTCGTTCGGCCCCCACGGTGCTCGGACCTCCTGCGGGAGGCCTGCGCCAAGAGGCGCGCGACTCGCGCGGCAAGGTCTCGGCACGGTGCTTCGACGCGCATGCAAGAGCGTGCCTCGGGAGGCAAAGCCCGTCGTCGTCGCCGTCGCCGTCGCCGTCACCGTCGTCGTCGTCGTCGTCGCGGGGTGGTGGGGCCTGTTTCGGAACGTCGTCGGGTGCTGTCGGGAGCCAGAAATGTTCTTAGAACATTTCTGGCTGAGACTGTCGCAGATTGATGCATTGGGCTTACGTTGTAAGAACATTGTTATTGTTATTAGAACAT
>CAUYUJ010003661.1:0-7500 GCA_963575745.1 Prorocentrum cordatum
CTCATCATCATCATCATCATCGTCATCATCATCATCGCCATCATCATCAGCATCATCATCATCCTCATCCGCATCCTCATCATCATCATCATCACCATCACCATCATCATCACCATCACCATCACCATCAGCATCATCATCAGCATCAACATCATCAGCTGCAGCATCATCACCACCATCACCACCATCACCATCATTGGCATCATCATCATCATCAGCATCATCAGCATCATCAGCATCAGCATCAGCATCAGCATCAGCATCATCAGCATCATCATCTGCATCATCAGCAGCATCATCATCATATTCACCACCACCACCATGATCATCATCATCATCATCATCATCAGCATCAACAGCATCAAGATCACCAGCATCAGCAACAGCATCATCATCAGCATCATCAGCATCATCAGCATCGTCATCAGCATCATCAGCATCAGCATCATCATCCTCATCCTCATCCTCATCATCGTCATCATCATTACCAACACCATCACCATCACCAGCATCATCTTCAGCATCATCAGCAGCATCATCAGCAGCATCAGCATCACCACCACCACCACCACCACCACCACCGCCACTACCACCACCACCACCGCCACTACCACCACCATCACCACCACCACCACCACAACCACCATCATCATTATCATCATCATCATCATCACCATCACCACCACCACCACCACCACCACCCCCACAGACCCCCACCTCCACCACACCATCATCATCATCATCATCATCATCATCATCATCATCAGCAGCAGCATCAGCAGCAGCAGAAGCATCAGCATCAGCATCATCATCAGCATCATCATCGTCCTCATCATCATCAGCAGCATCAGCATCAGCATCATCAACTGCACCACCGTCATTATCATCATCAGCATCAGCATCATCATCAGTATCAGCATCACCATCATCCTCATCCTCATCCTCATCCTCATCCTCATCATCATCGTCATCCTCATATCGTCATCATCATCATCATCATCATCATCCTCATCCTCATCATCATCATCATCATCATCATCAGCATCATCATCATCATCATCATCATCATCATAATCAGCATCAGCATCAGCATCAGCATCATCGTCATCATCATCATCATCATCATCATCATCATCATCATCATTATCATTATCATCGTCACCACCACCATCATCATCGTCACCACCACCACCACCATCATCATCATCAGCATCATCATCAGCATCATCAGCATCATCATAATTATCATCATCAGCATCAGCATCAGCATCATCATCAGCGTCATCCTCGTCGTCGTCGGCCGTCGTCGTCGTCGGCAGTGGTCGTCGTCAACGTCGTCATCATCATCAGCATCATCAGCATCATCATCCTCGTCGCCGTCGTCGTCGTCGGCGTCCTCATCACCACCACCACAATCACCACCATCACCACCATCATCACTGACACTACCATCATCATCATCATCATCATCATCATCATCATCATCATCATCATCAGCATCAGCATCAGCATCAGCATCAGCATCAGCAGCATCATCATCATCATCATCATCATCATCATCATCATCATCATCATCGTCATCATCATATACATCGGCGCTGTCATTAATATATCCACCACCATCATCGTCGTCATCAACAACAACATCAACATCAGTTTCATCACCATCACAATTACTAACAACATCCTGCTTCCGCTCCTGCATCTCGTCCGACCCCTTCCCCAGGGCCCAAAAATCGACGCAGAGGTTCTGGCGGGGGGAACAAAACTTTAGAAAAGCAACCGTCACTAGTAAACCGCTACCTCAGAGGTCTGGGAGGAGGTAGCCAACGGCAGCCGCCGAGACGAGGACGACGACAAAACGACGTCGACGCCGACGACGACCGCTCCGCCGACGACGATGACGCCGACGACCGTGATGACGAACAATACGACGACCAGCACGGCGACGACCGTGACGAATGCGACGACGACTCCAACGACGACGACGACGACGACGACAACGACGACGACCACCACCACCACCACGACGACCACGACCACGACCACGATCACGACCACGACCGCCAACGCGACAACGACCGCGACGCTGACATCGCGAACAACGACTGCCGCGGTGACGTCCGCGACAACGACGACGACGCAGACGGCGACGACGACGACGAAACCAACGACGACGACGACGACGACGACGACGACGACGACGACTCAAACGACGACGACTCAAACGACGACGACGACGACGACGACTCAAACGACGACGAACGACGACGACGACTCAAACGACGACGAACGACGACGACGACGACGACGACGACGACGACGACGACGACGACGACGACGACGACGACGACGGCGGCGACGCGCAGGCAGCACCCGCAGCGACAGCCACCGCTCGCGGCCGCGGCGCGCCGCCCGGGCCCGGCCCCGCCGTGGCCACGGAGACCTTGGAGACGCCCTCGCCGGGGCTCTGCGCCAGCGCGGCCTCGCCCCCAGCGGCGGCGGCGCACGGGAGGGGCGCCCCCCCTCGGCCCCCCCCCTCGCCAAGAGGCCCTCGCCAAGAGGCCCCCCCCTCGCCAAGAGGCCGTCGGCCCTCCCCCCGCCCCTCGCCCCCCCCCTCTAGGGAGCCCACAAAGGGACGTACGCGCCCAGCTATGTACGTGAACACGGCCCCTTGGCCCATGGCACGGGGAGGGGCTCCACCCCTCGGCTGACTACCTACGAGACCACCCCAACCCAACCCGAGGACCCCGATTTCGGGTTGGGGGAAGTACGGGTTCCATGTGTGTTTTTGTCAGTGTTCCCCGACCCCCCCCCCAACTGGAAATGGAGGGCGAATTGAGGCCTTCGGGTTGGGTTGGGGTGGTTTGGTGGGTGGTGACGGCGCACGGGGAGGGGCTCCCCCCCCGACCCCCCTTCCCCCCCCCCTCTAGGGAGCCCACAGAGGACGTACGCGCCCAGCTATGTACACGAACACGGCCCCTGGACCCGCGAGGCCTGCCGCGCGATACGAACGCTCGCGCAAGGCGAGCTCTCGAAACCGGCGTGGATTCATGTGCGTGCACGTCCTTCCCCTCGCCAAGAGGCTCTCGGGGGGGGGGGGCTGTCCCGCAAGCCTCCCGCGGCCACGGCTCGACCGCAACGGTGCTGCTATGTCTTCGCTTTGTGCCCGTTCTCCCTCGGGGAGGGGCGTCCCCCCTCGGCTGACTACCTACCAGACCACCCCAACCCAACCCGAGGACCCCAATTTCGGGTGGGGGGGGGTACGGGTTCCATGTGTGTTTTTTCAGTGTTCCCCGACACCCCCCCAACTGGAAGTGGAGGGCAAATTGAGGCCTTCGGGTTGGGTTGGGTTGGTTTGGAGGGTGGTGACGGCGCACGGGGAGGGGAGCCCATCGGCCCCCCTTCCCCCCCCTCTAGGGAGCCCACAAAAGGAGGTGCGCGCCCAGCAATGTACACGAACGCCCCTGGACCTGCGAGACCTGCCGCGTGGATTCGCGTACGTTCGCGCAGTGCGAACTCTCGAAACCAGCGTGGATTCATGTACGTCCTTCTTTTGCTCCTGCCCCTCGCCAAGAGGCCTCGCCAAGAGGCTCTCGGAGGGGGGGGGGCTGTCCCGCAGGCCTCCCGTGGCCACGGCTCGACCGAAACGGTGCTGCTATGCTTTCGCTTTGTGCCCGTTCTCCCTCGGCTTGTCTTCGCAAAACGGCGGCGAGCGAAGGGGGGGAAAAGAGAAGGAGAAGGCCTTCTCGGAAGGTTCGGAAGTCCCCCGGCCTTCTGAGAAGTTGTTTGAGCCTTCCCCGGAGACAGAAAAAAACTTCTCAGAAGGCGTGATGGCTTCTGAGAAATCCCGCCGCCTTCTGAGAAGGCCTTCTCCTTCTCATTTCCCCCCCTCGCTCGCCGCCGAGCATAAAGAAAATTATCCCGGCAAAGCAACCTAACAGCGATGTGTAGAAGCATATCTGAAAGCATTCCCCTTAAGATTCAGATGAAAATCCAGTTGTAGAATTCTGCTGTTCTCGCAGTCGTAGTCGCATTCGCGATGACAGTCGCAGCGGCAGCAGTCGCAGTCACAGCCTCAACCTCTGCCTGCTCTGCCTCATCGCCTCAGCCTCAGCTGCCTCTGCCTCGCCTCAGCCTGATTTTCAGCCTCAGCCTCAGTCTGCCTTCAAGCCTCGGCCTCAGCCTCAGCCTATGCCTTCTGCCTCAGCAATCTTCAGCCTGCCTCAGCCTCAGCCTCAGCCTGCCTCAGCTCAGCCTCAGCCTCTGCTTCAGCCTCAGCCTCAGTCTGCCTTCAGCCTCGGCCTCAGCCTCAGCCTGCCTCAGCCTCGCCTGCCGCAGCATCAGCCTGCCTCAGCATCAAAATGTGGCCCGGGAATGGAGTTCTGGGAACTCGAAGAACACGAAGTGGCCTACAGTTGGCTCCGGGCATTCAAAATGTGCCCGGGAATGGAGTTCTGGGACTCGAAGAGCACGAAGTGGCCTACAGTTGGCTCCGGGCATTCAAAATGTGGCCCGGGAATGGAGTTCTGGGAAGTCGAAGAGCACGAAGTGGCCTACAGTTGGCTCCGGGCATTCAAAATGTGGCCCGGGAATGGAGTTCTGGGAAGTCGAAGAGCACGAAGTGGCCTACAGTTGGCTCCGGGCATTCAGAATGTGGCCCGGGAATGGAGTTCTGGGAGGTCGAAGAGCACGAAGTGTGTGACTGTTTGCGAAAAACGAATGCGGCGGCAGCCGCGCCGGGTCCCGCCCCGGGTCCCGCCCCGACCCCCCTGTGGAGTCATCTGCTGCTCTCTTTTGAGACCACTAGAAACCTATCAGCAAAAGCTGTTAGGTAACAAAACGGAAACGGCCCCCGAAGACGGCCCAAGTACCGTTCCGGCCGGCCCCTGCCCGTGGCCACGGCCGGAGGCGCCTGGAGCAACATCCTGGTCGGCTCGGCGGTGGACAAGCCTCCCTTTCGCAAACCTCCCCTTGGTGAGAACGGCCTGGGACCGAAACCGACGGCCCTGGACCCGCAAAAACAGCGGCCGCGACGCCCTCTCGCGAACCGAAAACGGCCAATTCCTTAATCGACGTGTCAGTAGGGGAACAAAAAGTGGCATAAACATAAAGACTCGGAGGTCCGCGCGGATTTCTCGGATCGGCGCTGGACCCCCCTCCCTGGCGCGCGGAGCGCGCCAGGGGCGGCGCCGGAGGCGCCGCCGGGGGCCCCCAGGCCCGATCCGAGAAATCCGCGCGGACCTCCGAGTTTTTATGTTTATGCCACTTTTTGTTCCCCTAGTCACGGCAGGAGGTCTGTCCACCTCCGAGACCCCTGCCCGTGGCCCCGGCCGGAGGCGCCTGGAGAAGCATCCCGGTCGGCACGCGCAGAAGGGGCGGGTCTGGACGCCCCTCGGGGGCGCACCGGGCCCCCTGGGCCGGGCTCGGCGGCAGCCCGCGGGAGCCTCCCATTAGCACCGCGTCGGCGCTTGCGAAATCGACGCCATGTCGACGCCAAAGCGACGCTCCTCGACGCGAAATCGACGCCAGGTCGACGCCGACCGACGCATCGGCGCTGCGCCATCGGCGCTGCCTCATCGAGGTCCAGACGCTCATCGACGCTAATAAAGGCAGAATTACGAGGGTACGCAAGGCTCCCAGGATGCTCGGCGGCGAGCGAGGGGGGGGAGTGAGAAGGAGAAGAAGGCCTCCTCAGAAGGCGTCGGGACTTTTCAGAAGCCCTCGCGCCTTCTGAAAGAGGTTTTGTCTGTCTTCGGGGACGGCTTGGGAAGCTTCTCGGAAGGCTTGGCGACTTCTGCGCCTTCTGAGAAGACCGAGGAAGGCTCGAGCGAGGAGCAGAGTTGCGAGGATTTGCGAGGAGCGAGCGAGCGCAAATCCTCGCAACTCCGCTCCTCGCTCGCTCCTCGCAAATCCTCGCAAATCCGCTCCTCGCTCGCTCCTCGCTGGGCGGCGAGCGGGGACTTGCGAGGAGATTTGCGAGGAGATTTGCGAGGAGATTTGCAAGGAGATTTGCCGCCGAGCGAGGAGCGAGCGAGGAGCGGATTTCTGCGAGCTGGCAAATCGGTGCGGCGAGCGGGGACTCGCCACCGGGCGGGCCACAGGGGTCCACCGGGCGGGAGGGAGGCCACGCGCCGCGAGGGCCCGGGCAGAGGCCACGGAGCAGCTCCCCCCCAAGAGCCCGGGGGTCGGCGAAAGGGAGGGGCCGGCCCCACGGGAGCGACCTCCAGGCCTCGGAGAAAGATATCTAGGGGAAACGAAAAATGGCATAGACATAAAACTCGGAGGTCCGCGCGGATTTCTTGGATCCAAGAGATCCGAACGGACCTCAGAGTTTGATGTTCCTCCGAGATTTCTTGGATCCAAGAAATGCCATGTTTCGTTCCCCTAGATATAGCGAGCACTCGTGCCACGTGCATCTGTCAAGGCCTCCCCCCCTCCCCCCAAGAGTTCAAAGTTGGCGGTGGGCCTGCTCATCGGAGGCGCGCAGGCATGGATCGGGGGAGGTGCCCTCCCCAGAATGCCGCTGGTGCCGCCTCGCTCAGCGGCGGAAATACGCGATTTCCCGTGGAAACGGGACCCGTCGCTAATCCACGCCCCCTTAATCCATGTTTGCGATCGCCTGAGATGAGTTGCACCTCGACCGCAGTCTGCCCCGCGCGTGCCAACTTTGAGTCTGGGGGGCAGGGGGGGTGTTCACTAATTGTTTCCCTCTACCGTGAGATTAGGTCGGGCATGTCCTCCTACAGGCGGATTTTGGACGGAAAATCAAAGATAGCCCTCCAAAAAAAGCAATCAGTTGTCGAGATTTGTCAAAAAATCGTCCCCCGAGTGACCATTTTTAATATTCCCCCTGTAGAGGGACAGGCCCGATTTCAACCTTAGAGAAGCGGGCGGGACTCGGCGGCGAGCGAGGGGGGGGGAAGTGAGAAGGAAGAGGCCCTCTCAGAAGGCGCCAGGGCTTCTTGGAAGCCCTCGCGCCTTCTGATTAATTGCTCTGCGTCTTCGGGGAATGCTGAGAGACCTTCTCAGAAGGCCGGAGGACTCCCGAGCTTTCTGAAAAGGCCCGCCCCCTCTCACTTCCCCCCAGCCTAGTCGCCGATCGTCTTACGCGAGACGACGTGGCGACCTTACGCGGTGGCGTACGCGGGCCACCAGCGTGGCACGCTACACTGAAGGTGAAGGCGCGCACGCGCGACCTTACACGGGCCACTTACGCGCGAACGTCGGCGCAGGTGAACGTTTCCTGAGTCGGCGTTTCGACATTGGGCGGAAGGGGGGGAGGGGGAAGTCTGGCTCCAGACCTCTGCTTAATGCAACTGTTTGCAACTGTGCGTCCTATGGGGGAGACCCCACCTGCTCGAAACAGGCGCTAAAAAACAGCCAAGATCTACTCCATGGGGGGGAGGGGGAGTGCGAGAGCCCTCGCCGATCAGCAAAACAATGATTAAGAAAACGATCACCAGTCGAACCCATCTTTTGCGTCGCTCACGTGCCTCC
>CAUYUJ010003661.1:10000-12500 GCA_963575745.1 Prorocentrum cordatum
AAACCAAGGGGACTCCCCTTCCCCCCAAACCCCCTCCCCTCCCGAAAACCACCCCCCCCTCTCCCAAGGGGGGGGGATTCAAACCCCCCCCCCCGGCGCCGGTGCCGGCGCTGGCGGCCGCAGCGCCGACGGCGGGGACGCAGCGACGATGACCAGAGGCAGCTCAGGGGGGGGGTTCAAACACCCCTCCCCCTGGCGCCGGCGCTGGCGCTGGCGGCGGCCAGCAGCGCCGTCGCTGGCGCCGGCGACGGCGGAG
This sequence comes from Prorocentrum cordatum, assembly GCA_963575745.1. Taxonomy (NCBI): domain Eukaryota; class Dinophyceae; order Prorocentrales; family Prorocentraceae; genus Prorocentrum; species Prorocentrum cordatum. The sequence goes on from CAUYUJ010003661.1 coordinate 10,257, forward strand.
ACGCAGCGACGATTACCACCACTACCACCACCGCCACCACTACCACCCAACCACCCACCACCACCACCACCACCACCAACAACACACCACACAACCACCACCACCCCACCACCACCACCACACCACCACAAACCCCCACCACAACTCACCATCACCACCACAACCACCACAAGAACCCACACCACTACCACCACACCAAGCTACCACACACCACCACCACTGACAAAACCACCACCACTACTAGTAGCACAACCCACCGCCACCACCACAAACCACCACATCACCACCACCACCACCGCCACCACCACCACCACAGAACCACGTCCACAAACCACCGCCACCACCACAACCCACTACCACCAACACCACCAAACCACCACCACACCACCACAACCACCACACAACACACACCACAACTCACCATCACCACCACCACCACCAAAACCCACCACCACTACCTGCTTCCAAGAAGAGCGTCCGTGTCGAGTCTTCACGCTGCCGACAGACAGACAAACAAGCTCACAAAGGCACAAACATACACGAAGATGCAGGACCTCCGAGGGACGGTGGGCCGAAGAAGCAGGGAGGATATTGAAGGGATCAGCGAGGAGGGACGACGCAGGAGAGAGGAGAGAGGACGCTGGACGGAGGAGGCAGAAGACAAGAGGGAAGAGTGAGGAGGGAGGAGAGAGGAAACAGGAGGGAGGCGGGAGGAGGGAGGGAGGAGAGAAGAAGGAGGGAAGAGGTAGGAGAGTCTGGAAAGAGAAATTTGGAGGAGGGATTTGCATTACAAGGAACAGCTGAAAACATAAGCATACGAATACATATATTAAGGGCCAGGTAAAAAAAGATCGTAACCCCAAGTTCCGCAGTCTCAGTCAAGAGAGGGAAGCGTCAGCAGCATGATGCTGCACTGTTACCCGTGAGCGCGTATAAGTAGTAGCCCCAATCTCTCACTCCACAACTGGGGCACTTCCTTTTCCTCAGGTGCATGAGTGCCGTTAACTGCGCCTTCACAAAAGAATCGGCACAAAAATACAGCAGCTTCGCACTCTCCCAGGAGACACCCAGGGTTGGAGTCGGCCTGTCACCAACAGTGATCGCAAAAGCAGTGCGAGGGGTGCAGCATCTTGGGAGGGCAGAGCTTCCTGCCTGCATGTCCAACCCCCGACGCCAACCGCTGAGGAGTGTCGGTCGTTCCGAGGGGCAAGAGAAGGGGTCGTCGCGCAAGCCGACAAACGCCTAGACAACACCCCGCATCGGCGATTCCAACCGCTGAGGAGGGTCGGCCCTTCCGGGGGGCAAGAGAAGGGGTCGTCGCGCAAGCCGACAGGTACCTTTAGGTCGGACATGTCCTCCTATAGGCATTGGACGAAACATTTGAGCGATTTTTTATATATATATATATATATATATATATATATAAATATATATATATATGCTAGAACAACACACACACACACACACACACCCACAAACAAAAAACAACAAAAAAAACAAACAAACAAACAAACAAACAAACAAACAACAACAAAAACAAAAACAAAAACAACAAAAACGTCCCCAGACGATTGCTTAACTATTTGGGGACACTTCTCGTGTGGAGGGCCGCGCCCCGACCCAAACCTCGACAGCTCCCCGCCGCACTGCCGCAGGCCCCGCGCCACCCCCGCCGGGGAGAAGCGCTCCCGGGGCACAGAGGGCAGAGGAGAGCGGCCGGGGCCCCTGGCACTGAAGCAGGGGCCGCGTCCCCCCCGGGCGATGGCGCGCTGCGCCCGGGCGGGGTCGCCCTCGTCGAGCTTTGGGTCGGGCGCGTCCTCCTACAGGCGGATTTAGGGCGAAAAATTTGAAAATTGTCACAAGACAAAACCAAAAACAGAAAACAAAAAACAAACAAACAAAAAACAAACAAAAACACCATCAACAACCATCGCGAAGAGTCCAAACATGGTCCCCTGATTAATCTTTGACTGTTTTTGGGCACTCCTCCTGTAGAGGGACATGCCCGACTTAATCCCAGGCGGAGTCGACCTCGTCGAGCCCTGCTAAGACGAGGCCAAGACGAGGGCAAAACATCGGGCGAGGATACCATCGTGAATGTCCGAGATCCGGCGGCTCTGAAAATGTCTCGGGCGCCGCGGCCTTCTCAGAGCGTCCCGGAACGCTCTGAGAGCGTTCCAGAACGCTCTGGAACGGATTGATCCTCGTCCTGGCCCCGTCCGATCTACCCAGTGAACACATGAA
>CAUYUJ010003661.1:17500-42500 GCA_963575745.1 Prorocentrum cordatum
CGAAGCAGGCAACTCAGACAGAAGTCCCAATGGAAAAACGGCATCGGCCGCCAGGCCTAAGACGGCTCTTCCAACTGTGTCATCAGCGTCGCCGCCACTCCCCTACCTATTGCTCAGCAGGACGGCGTCTGCATATGTGACCGGATGCGGCACCACAACTGTTCTGAAAGAAGGCGCGCATGACCTCACCGTGTCGAAAGGATGACTGGCAACGGAGCTGACGAAGCAAGCAACTCAGACAGAAGTCCCAGTGGAAAAACGGCATCGGCCACCAGGCCTAAGACGGCTCTTCCAACTGTGTCATCAGTGTCGCCGCCACTCTCAAATCTATTGCTCAGCAGGACAGCGTCTGCATTTTTGATCGGATGTGGCACCGCAACTGTTCTGAAAGAAGGCGGGCATGACCTCACCGTGTCGAAAGGATGACTGGCAATGGAGCTGTCGAAGCAAGCAACTCAGACAGAAGTCCCAATGGAAAAACGGCATCGGCCGTCAGGCCTAAGACGGCTCTTCCAACTGTGTCATCAGCGTCGCCGCCACTCCCCGACCTATTGCTCAGCAGGGCCATGTCTGCAGATTTGATCGGATGTGGCACCGCAACCTGAAAGAAAGCAGCGAAGGCGCGCACGACTTCACTGTGTCGAAAGGATGACCGGCAACTGAGCTGTCGAAGCAGGCAACTCAGGCAGAAGTCCCAACGGAAAAACGGCATCGGCCGCCAGGCCTAAGACGGCTCTTCCATATGTGTCAGCAGCGTCGCCGCCACTCCCAATCCTATTGCTCAGCAGGACCGCGTCTGCATATGTGATCGGATGTGGCACCGCAACTGGTCTGAAAGAAGGCGCGCACGATATCATTGAGTCGAGTCGACTGGCAGCGGAGCTGACGGAGCAGGCAACTCAGACAGAAGTCCCAATGGAAAAGCGGCATCGGCCGTCAGGCCTAAGACGGCTCTTCCAACTGTGTCATCAGCGTCACCGCCACTCCCCAACCTATTGCTCAGCAGGACGGCGTCTGCATCTGTGATCGAATGCGGCACCGCAACTGTTCTGAAAGAAGACGCGCATGACCTCGCCGTGTCGAAAGGATGACTGGCAACGGAGCTGACGAAGCAAGCAACTCAGACAGAAGTCCCAATGGAAAAACGGCATCGGCCGACAGGCCTAAGACGGCTCTTCCAACTGTGTCATCAGCGTCGCCGCCACTCCCCAACCTATTGCTCAGCAGGACCGCGTCTGCATCTGTGATCGAATGCGGCACCGCAACTGTTCTGAAAGAAGGCGCGTGAAAGGATGACTGGCAGCGGAGCTGTCGAAGCAGGCAGCTCAGACAGAAGTCCCAATGGAAAAACGGCATCGGCCGCCAGGCCTAAGACGGCTCTTCCAACTGTGTCATCAGCGTCGCCGCCACTCCCAATGGGAACGCTCATCAGCATCACGCACGAACGCTCGCAAGAAAAATTGCTCCACAAGTCCTCTGACAAGAACAGGCAGCATGTCGAGGCTGCTCGCTCGTCGTTGCTCGCGTGCCCTACAACACGTATGTCCAAATCGCCCGGTGTCCGCCCACCCTCTTTGCTTTCAATCCTAGCCCCTTTGGAGCCTGCCACGCGTGGTTGGCGCGGCCTCCGAACAAAGAATGGGAGGAGGGACAATGGAAATAGGCGGCGAGCCAGGGGGGGGAAGTGAGAAGGGGCGTACCTTCTCAGAAGGCTCGGAAGTCCTCTGGATTTCTGAGAAGTTTTCAAAGCCTTCCCCGAAGACAGAAAAAACGTCTCAGGAGGCGCGAGGGCTTCTGAGAAGTCCCGCCGCCTTCTGAGAAGGCCTTCTCCTACTCAATTCCCCCCCTCGCTCGCCGCCGAGGAAAGGAAGAGTGCGAGGAACGGAGGAGGCAACGACAGAGGAGGGGGGCGAGAGAGGGAGGGAAGACTTGAGAAGGAGCCGAACTCTATACACCGACGCAATTTGTCTGGCCTCACACGGAATCTCCCACAGGAAAGCGGACCCTGGTGTAGACGGGATCCTGGTGTATACATTCTTCGCTGTTTCCCTGGGAAAAAGAGGAAACAGGCACACACCACGCCACCCCGACGTCGCCCCCGACTCTCAAAAGGAGTCCTGGGACTGACAAGCCGTCAGCCACTGGTCACGTGCATGTTCCAGCTTCCGATTCGAGGCGACGAAAGTCTAGCAGCATCGGATCGGATCGGCTCGGACGTCCGCGAAAGAGCTGCAATCAGCTTCTGCCGGGGGCGTGTCGCGGCCAAGGGTGCCACAACAAGCAAAGAAAAAATCCAGCATTATGTCGGGCGTGTCCCCATACAGGGGGATTTTCGACGACAAATAAAAAAAATACCCCAAAAATATCCCAACAAGGTCAAAAAATATCCTAAAAATAGTCCCCTGACTATTTTTGGAGTATATGTTTGATTATTTGGGGAGTATTTTTTATATTTCGTCGACAATCCCCATGTAGGGGGACAGGCCCGACTTAAATCTAGCAGGAGGGGCAGGACACGAACAGTGCGTCTGGCAAAAGCGGACCGTGACGAGCGCGCCGGGCGGCCCGGCCTTCCCCGGCGGAGGCGGGCGGGTCGGGCAGCGGGGGGGGGGGGGGCGCGCAGGATGGGCGGGCCCCGGCAGGACGGGCGGGGGGGCCCTCCCAGGCGCGCGGGCGGGCGGGCCCCGACGGGCAAGTCGGGCGGAGCGGAGCGGGTCGGGCGGGCGGGCCCTCACGGGCCGGCTCCGCCTCCTCCTCCTCCTCCTCCCTCCTCCTCTCCTCCTCCTCCTCCCTCCCCTCTCCTCCTCCTCCTCTCGCCTCCCCTCCTCCTCCTCTCCCCTCCTCTCCTCCTCCTCCTCCTCCTCCTCCTCCTCCTCCTCCTCCTCCTCCTCCTCCTCCTCGCCCCCCTCCTCCTCCTCCTCCCCGGCCGACGGGTCGGGCGGGCGGGCCCTCACGGGCAGGCGGGCGGCGTCGCGCAGGCGGGCGGGCGGGCCCGGACGGGGCGGGTCGGGCGGGCGGGCCCCGGCGTGCTGGTCGGGCGGGCCACGGCGGGCGGGCCACGGCGGGCGGGGCCCCGGAGGCGAGAGCGCGGCGTCGGAGCAAGGCCCATCAGCCCCTGAGGGCGTAAGGTGGTCCAGAGCGGTTCCTCGTCCAACCCCCTTCTGCCCCCTCGGGGAGGGGCCTATCACTCTTCCTTATTCATGTACACCCCCGCCACCAGGCCAACCAGGAACCGTGCTGACACCATGACCACCCGCCCCCCACCATCCCTCTCGAAAAACGATACAAACCTCTCTCTGCCTCCACATTTGGAGCATGCGCGGCCAACCCGATGCGGCCCCCCCGCCATCCCTGTCAAAGTTCAATATGATACCAGAGAAAAAAAAAACGATCATAATATGTTTAGGGTTATTGGGTTATGGGGCTATAGGGCTATAGGACCATAGGGCTGTAGGGCTATAGGGTTATAGGGCTATAGGGCTACAGGCATATAGAGCTATAGGAATATAAGGCTATTGGGCTACAGGACTATAGGGCTATAAGGCTATAAGTCTATAGGGCTATAGGGCTATACGGCTATACAGCTACATGGCGATAGGGCTATTGGGCTACAGGGCTATCAGGCTTTCGAGCTCTAGGGCTGTAGGCCTTTAAGCCTATAGGACTATAGGGCGATAGAGCACCCGGGCACCCGGGCACCCGGGCACCCCCGGGCACCTCCGGGCACCCCCGGGCACCTCCGGGCACCCCCGGGCACCTCTGGGCACCCCCGAACACCTCCGGGCACCCCGGGGCACCCAGGCATCTGGGCACCCTTGGCCACCTGGGCACCCGGACACCTGGACACCTGGGCACCCGGTCCAGCCACCGAAATCGGCGGCCCAGCTCACCTAACCATATGAATCCGCTAGGGTCCCTACAGAGGCAAGCTCTGATTGGGGAACAAAGTACATTTTGGGGCAAAGTCTTGAGTCATATTCGTGAGGCCCGCGAACACTTTGTATTGTTTTTGACGAGGACGGCGGGGGTGTCAACATGTGCCCTGCTGCGCGCAGGGCTACCACCCCTACAATACAACATGTACCTCGCGGCTAAATCTGGATCAAGCGCGGCCATCCCGCGATCATTGTCAAATGGTTTTTGACAGGGACGGCGGGGGTGGTGGCGCGTGGTCTGCTGTGCGTAGACCCTGCAGACACAATTATGGGCATCGGTTTTCGACAAGGATGGCGGGGGCCGACATGTTTCCCGATGTGTGCTGCCACGTGCGCAGGCGCACCTGACGCACTCTGCACGTGCCCCGAACGCGGCGCATCTGGCGCGGCTGGAGTGCGCGACACACCTGGCGCACTCGGAACACGTGGCGCATCTGGCGCACCAGGCGTGCCTGGCAAGCTCGGGCCCCAGGGGTGCCTGGCGCGAGTGGCACCCCTGGCACGCGTGGCGTACCTCGCCCAAACGTCGCGCACCAGTGGTCGCCTTTGGTACCCAGTAGCTGTCCATCCAAAGACGACAGCTGAACATGCTCAGGCTCGGGGGTTACTTATGTGTAGGGAGGGCGGGTGGGAGTGAGCTAGGCGGCTTGCGGGCGGGTGGAAGTCTTGACCCCTCCCCCTACCCCCTCCCCTGGCTCTGGACTGGGTCGGTCGCGAGCGGTCAGGGCGTCCAAGACGGCCTCGGCGAGGAAACCAAAATCAATGGTTTTCGTTTTGGCCCCATGTTGGCCTCTTGGGGGGGGGGCAACCGTAATTAAGGAACCCCCTTTATTTGATCGATGTCCTCCAAGATGACCCCAAGAAGCGCCCAAGAGGCCCCAAGAGGCCCCAACATGGCCCCAAGATGGCCCCAAGGGGCCCTCAAGAGGCCCCCAGGAGGCCCCCAAGAGGACACCAAGCGGCCCCAAGAGACCAAGGCACTGGCGGGGGACGGAGCTCTCCGAAGTTGGCAACTCAGACAGAAGTCCCACTGGAAAAACGGCACGGGCCGTCTGGCCTAAGACGGCTCTTCCAACTGCGTCATCAGCGTCGCCACCACTCCCCATCCGACTGCTCAGCAGGACCGTTGTCAGCAAATTTGATCGGATGTGGCACCACAACTCTTCCGAAAGAAGGCGCGCATGACCTCACCATGTCGAAAGGATGACTGACAACGGAGCTGTTGAAGCAAACAACTCAGAATGACGTCCCAATGGAAAAACGGCATCGGCCGTCGAGCCTAAGACGGCTCTTCCAACCGTGTCATCAACGTCGCCACAAAATCCCAATACAAACCCTAATAATAATCACGTCTGCATGCGTTCATGGATGCGGTACCGAACCTCTAAAAAACAAGAACAACAAACTGGGTATAGTATGAGAATGGCAGTGCTTCGCGGTTGGCCACGCAGCTCGAAAGAGGCAACTCAGACAGAAGTCCCCGTGGAAAAACGGCATCGGCCGTCAGGCCTAAGACGGCTCTTCCAACTGTGTCATCAGCGTCGCTGCCACTCGACATCGCGTATGCGCGCTTGCTAGAATAATACTGCACTATACATCTGACAACAACAAACCAAAAAAAACGATGGGCATAGTCTCTCCTGTAGAATAGAAGACACCAATAAGAGCTCACTTGCCAGCAACGGAGCTGTCGAAGCAGGCAACTCAGACAGAAGTCCCAATGGAAAAACGGCATCGGCCGACGGGCCTAAGACGGCTCTTCCAGCTGTGTCATCAGCGTCGCCGCCACTCCCCATCAGACTGCTCAGCAGGACGGCGTCTGCATATGATATGTGAACGGATGTGGCCCCGCAACTGTTCTGAAAGAAGGCGCGCACGATATCACCGTGTCGAAAGGATGACTGCAAACGGAGATGGTAAAGCAGGCAGCTCAGACAGAAGTCCAAATGGAAAAACGGCATCGGCCGCCAGGCCTAAGACGGCTCTTCCAACTGTGTCATCAGTGTCGCCGCCACTCCCCAACCTATTGCTCAGCAGGACGGCGTCTGCATATTTGATCGGATGTGACACCGCATCTGTTCTGAAAGAAGGCGCGCACGATAAAACCGTGTCGAAAGGATGGCTGGCAACGGAGCTGTCGAAGCAGGCAACTCAGACAGAAGTCCCAATGGAAAAACGGCATCGGCCGCCAGGCCTAAGACGGCTCTTCCAACTGTGTCATCAGCGTTGCCGCCACGCCATTGTTGAGAAGGCGTTTGAGATGGTTGGCTGTCCCCCTTCTCCCTTTCCCCCTCCCCTGGAGTCCAAAAGCCAGAAGAACGGGGGGGACAGTGGGGACACGAGCTCGCGAACCCACCCGTCAAACTCCAGGAGCCTCCCAAATCCACCCTCCGTGGTCGCCAGAATGCCCACGATGCCTCTGAGACGGCCTCAGCCGGGCTCCAACACGCCCGAGAGGCCTCGAGAACATACAAGATGGTCTCAAGACTGCCCAAGACGCTTCAGGATGCCCAAGGGGGGCCCAAGGAGACCCCCACGAGAGAATCAAATGCAAAAATAACATCCCATCGGCTTTCGTATTATGTTCGCGCCCTCGCCTTGTCGGGAGGCCCCCCAGACTGGCCCAAGACGGCCCGAGAGGCCCACGAAAGGATCCAGAGACGGGGAGCACAGCTTTCGGTGGAGCTCCCTATGGGGCCACGACACGTGTGAGAGGTGTGCCGAATCGAGGCGGGAGCGCCCTGCGAACCCTGCCACTGCGCCTTCGGTGGCGCCCCCCTTGGGGCCACGAACCGTGTGAGGGGTGTGCCGAAATGGAGCGAGAGCGCCATGCGAACCCTGCCACAGGGGCTCTCTGCCAGGCTCCGTTTGGGGCCATGCAACGTGCGAGGGGTATGCCGAAATGGGGCGGGAGCGCCCTGCGAACCCTGCCACTGCGCCTTCGATGGAGCCCCCCTTTGGGGCCACGAAACGTGTGAAACGTGCGCCGATTCGGGGCGGGGCCGCCATGCGAACCCTGACACTGGAGCCTTTGGTGGAGCTCCCGATGGGGCCACGACACGTGTGAGAGGTGTGCCGAAATGGGGCGGGAGCGCCCTGCAAACCCTGTCACTGCGCCTTCGGTGGCGCCCTTTTGATGGGGCCGCGAAACGTGTGAGGTATGTGCCAAAATGGGGCGGGGCCGCCATGCGAACCCTGGCACGGGGGCCTTTGGTGGAGCTCCCTATGGGGCCACGAACCGTGTAATTGGTGTGCGGAAGCAGCTGCTGCTGCTGCTGCTGCTGCTGCTGCTGCTGCTGCTGCGGCTGCTGCTGCTGCTGCTGCTGCAGCTGATGATGATGATGATGGTGATGATGATGATGATGATGATGATGATGATGATGATGATGATGATGATGATGATGATGATGATGATACTGATAATGATGATGATGATGATGATGATGATGATGATGATGATGATGATGATGATGATGATGATGATGATGATGATGATGATGATGAATGTGATGATGATGATGATGACGACGATGATGGTACTACTAACGATGATGATGGTGATGATGATGCTGATGATGATGATGATGCTGATGCTGATGCTGATGCTAATGCTGATGCTGATGCTGATGATGATGATGATGATGATGATGGTGGTGGTGGTGATGGTGATGATGATGATGATGATGATGAGGATGATGATGGTGGTGGTGATGATAACAGTGCTGATGATGATGATGGTGATGGTGGTGGTGGTAGTGATGATGATGGTGGTGATGATGGTAATGATGATGGTGATGCTGATGATGATGACGGCGATGGCGATGACGATGATAATAATGATGATGATGGTAATGGTGATGGTGACGATGGTGGTGGTCATGATGCTGGTGACGACGGCATGGTGATGAGGATGGCAATGAATGATGATGACGATAAGGGCGACGACTACGATCGTGATGATCATGAGAATGATGATGACGCTGATGATGATGATGATGATGATGATGATGATGATGGTGGTGATGGTGATGATGATGATGGTGATGCTGGTGGCACTGATGATAATAATGATGATAATGATGATGGTGACGATGATGACGATGACGACGACGGTGATGATGATAATGATGATGATGATGATGATGATGATGATGATGATGATGATGAGCATGATGATGATGAAGAAGAAGAAGAAGCAGAAGAAGGGAGGAGGAGGAGGAGGAGGGGGGGGAGAGGAACGCGGGGCACTCTCTTCAAAACGAGGACCCAACACGACAGGATGGTTGGGAAAAACCCTCAAGGCCACAGGCGGGGCCCAAGAAAAGCCCAAGACGGGGAACCCTCAGGGACCTCGGGGGCCCTCCCCCACAAGATGGCCTTTCAAAAGCTTCAAGGGCCACCCCCCCAAGAAGCCCCCAAGAAGCCCCGAAGCAGACGCGCAGGAAGAGGACGACGAATCAGCAACAACGACACGTAAGCACCACAACACGAAGTGACAACCAACACACACTATATCCGAAGCCGCACATATCCTCTCCTAGTGGTCAGCGGACGAAGCGTGTGAAGGGTGCGCCGAACTAGTTGACATGCGGAGAGAAGAGGCACGCAGGGGAGGAGGGAGGAGGGGGAAGAGGAGAGAAGGATGAGGAGAAGACGCGGGGACTGTCCCTTCAAAACGAGGACCCAACACCACAGGATGGCTTGGTTGGGAAGTGTACAAAGAGGGGCACCAGGCCATGTGATTTCATTTCGATGTTGGAAACGTCTGGGATGAGAATCCTGGAAATCATGTGGTATCCATTGGAGTTCGGGGCTTCTGTGATTGGACATCCTGCAACGAAAATCCACGCTGCAGCCCTCCAGGGCTCCGAACCCCAGGAATCCTCAAAAAGTCAGAATGGCATCAGAAGGTGTATGGTATTCTCGCCCCAGTCCCCCTAAAATCCGAAGGGAATCGCATGGTTTGGCGCCCCCTCGCTTCGCAAACCCTGTGAAGTCATTGGGGGGCTCCTGTGATTCAGGGACCTGGCGGGCTGCGGCGTGGATTCTCGTTCGGGAGTGCAGAGCCCCAGAAATACGAGAACCCCTAGTGACATCACATGGCTTCCTGTATTCTCGTCCCAGAAACCCCAAAACTCCAAATGCAATCGCAGGATTTGGCGCGTCCTTGGTTCGCAAACCTTTCAAGTTCACAGGAACTGTTCCTCCCTCCAGTCTATGTACATGTATGTATCTATATATCTATACATACATACATACATACATACATACATACATACGGACAGACAGACAGACAGACAGACAGGCAGGCAGGCAGGCAGACAGACAGACAGACAGACAGACATACATATACGTGTCCCTGCCTCACCGGAAGAGCAGGAAGAAAAGGAGACGAGCGCAAAGACAGGAGAAGGAAGAGGAGCAGCAGGAGGGGCCGCAGCAACAGGACGACAAAGAAGATAAGTAACAGGAAGAGGAGGATAAGGAGGAGGCCACATTACAGGAGGAACAGGCGGAGGGAAGCGACAGGAGAGGAAAAGGAGAGAAGAACACGGAAGAAAAGATGCCGATGAATGGGCGTGGGGGTTTGCAACATGTTATATACATAGAGAGAGGAAGAGAGAGAGAGGGAAAGAGCGATACGTGTACATGTTGTATAGATGTGTACAAATCTGCATGCATAAACATATGTATATAGCATGTACAAATGTATACAATATTGTACCAGAACATACATATGTACAGTGTATATAAATGTACATGAACACATGTACATTGAGTATACATGTTGTATACACATGTACAATGTACAATCTTACAATGTACAATGTACAATGTATATTGTATACAATGTAAATGTACAATGTACAATGTTGTATACACATGTGCATGAACAACTGTACAATGTATACATATGTACAATGTATATAACTGATGTATATACTGTGTACAAATGTGTACACAAGTATGCACCAGCAACTCAGCTCGAATGAGGCAGCTCAAACAGAAGTCTCCATCGCAAAACGGGATCGGTTGTCAGGCCTAAGATGGCTCCTTCAACTGTGTCATCAGCGTGTCCGACCTATGTACCAACGCCTATCACAGCCACGCATGAAAGCAGGCAACTCAAGCAGAAGTCCATTGGGAAAACGGCGTCAGTCGCCAGGCCTAAGGCGGCTCTTCCGACCATGTCACCAGCGTCCCCGACTGAAATACCAACGCCTATCATAGCCAAGCATGAAGGCAAGCAACTCAAACAGAAGTCCCAATGGAAAAAAAACGGCGTCGGCCGACAGGCCTAAGACGGCTCTTCCAACTGTGTCATCAGCGTCGCCGCCACTCCCCAACCTATTGCTCAGCAGGACCGCGTCTGCATATTAGATCGGACGTGGCACCGCAACTGTTCTGAAAAAAGCGCGCACGACCTAACCGTGTCGAAGGGATGACTGGCAACGGAGATGTCGACGCAGGCAACTCAGACAGAAGTCCCAATGGAAAAACGGCATCGGCCGTCAGGCCTAAGACGGCTCTTCCAACTGTGTCATCCGCGTCGCCGCCACTCACCAACCTGAACGATCGTCGGCAAGACGTCTACACGTGTGCATGTCGCATCTTACCCGTGTCGAACAACACGAACACATGTGGTTGGGCCGAGGTGGCGAGGCAGAAATGAAATTTGCAGAATGCAACGGTTCATTCGAACATGACAACTTCCACAGAAGTCCCACTGGAAAATGGTGTCGACATTTGGGCATGACACAGCTCCTCCAGCTGTGCCAGCAGCCTCGCCGCGTTACATATCAAAACGTATGACAGCCACACATGGGTTGCAGGCCTAAGAAGGCTCTTCCAGCAGTGTCGTCAGCGTCATCGCTCCCGATCTATCAGGTACAGTTTTAGGCGCAGCTGGTCACCTGTTATGAAGACGCCAAGGCCACAAGCGAGATGGCAACCTGAGTCCCATGACATCCAAGGCATCCCAAAAGATGAGTCGCTTTCATCAGGGGATCACGAAGAACGCTGAGGCATACAGTAAGAGTGAAGACCTTCTATGTGTATGCGCATTTGTGTATATATATATATATATACATATCAGAATGAGGGGGCCGAACGCTCATTCTTTGTTCCCGGGTGCGTGGCAGACGTGGGGAATCTCGGGGAAGATTATGCTCGTTGTTGTGAGTGTTAATTACCAAACAACTATTGTTGTTGGACCCCTTACAGGCGCCCTGGCGCTCTCGCCGAGGCGCCAGCTACATTTTCATTGAAAATGAGGCAGACTCACGCTCGAGCGGTTTGGGGGACCGCCAAAACTAGCCCCCAAACAACAACAACAACAACAACAACAACAACAACAACAACAACAACAACAACAACAACAACAACAACAACAACAACCACAACCACAACCACAACAACAACAACAACAACAACAACAACAACAACAACAACAACAACAACAACGCTCCCGCTCGAGACTTCCTCCTTTGTTACTTAGGGTTGGTGTTCTTGCTCGCCGCCGAAAGCCGCCATCCTAAAAAAAACAGCGCTCCCGCTCGAGACTTCCCCCCGTTTTACCTTGGACTGGCGCGCTAGTCTTTCTCTCATCGGCGCCGCCCCCAGCCAAAACAACGCTCCCGCTCGAGGCTTCCTCCCTTTATTAGTCAAGGCGGCGCTCCTCCTCGCCGCCGAAAACCGCCGCACCGACAAAATCAGCGCTCCCGCCCGAGACTTCCTTCCGTTTTGCGCTGAACTCGCGCCCAATTTTCTTTTGAATCGGCGCCGTTCCCAGCAAGAACAACGCTCCCGCTCGAGGCTTCCTCCCTTTTTCCTGAAGACGGTGCTGTTCCTCGCCGCCGACAACCCCCGTCCCGACAAAGCCACGGTTCCCGCTCGATGCTTCCCCCCTTTTTACTCAAGGCGGTGTTCCTCCTCGCCGCCGAAAACCGCCCCCCCCCCGACAAAACCACTCCCGCCCGAGACTTCCTTCCGGTGTACGCTGGACTTCCTTTCCCATCTCACCCCCGTCCCGACAAAGCCACGGCTCCCGCTCGAGACTTCCCCCATTTTTACTCAAGGCGGTGTTCCTCCTCGCCGCCGAAAACCGCCCCCCCCCCGACAAAACCACTCCCGCCCGAGACTTCCTTCCGTTTTACGCTGGACTGGCGCCCTACTCTTTTTTGAATTGGCGCCGCTCCCAGCGAGAACAACGCTCCCGCTCAAGATGTCCTTTCTGTTTCCTCGGGACGGTGCTGCTCCTCGCCGCCGACAGCCCTCGTCCCGACAAAACCATGGCTCTCGCACGATGCTTCCTCCTTTCTTAGTCAAGGCGGTGTTCCTCCTCGCTGCCGAAAGCCGACGTCCCAACAAAAACAGCGTTCCCGCTCGAGACGTCCTTCCGTTTTACGCTGGACTAGCGCCCTACTCTCTTCACCATTGGCGCAGCTCCCAGCAACAGCAGCAGCCCTGTTCGAGACTTTCTCCCTTTCTATTCAGGGCCAGGTCCTTGCCTCACCGCCGACAGCCCCCATCCCCACCAAGGTAATCCTGTCGTTCGATACTTCCTTGTGTTTTACCTTTCGCTGGGGTTCCACTGGCGGTCTCGCATCGGCGCAGCAAGGCGCGGGCATGTGTTTCGAGGCGGAATATGTCGAAATTCCTGTGTTTGCATGACCTCAACTGGGCGGGTGACCTGAGAATGGAAATAACGGACCACGCTGTAGAACAAGAGTCCCCCATGATGTCGATGGTTATCATGATGGTCGCATGCTTCGTGTGGAAACATCGCGCATGAGGGTAAAATGATTATTGTTGTTGTTGTCGTCGTCCCCCCCCACCCGCCCGCGACCCACCCGCGACCCAACCCGCGACCCACCCCGCGACCCACCCCCGACCCACCCCGCGACCCACCCCGTGACCTGCCCGTGACCCACCCGCGACCCACCCCGCGACCCACCCCGCGACCCACCCGCGCCCCAACCCGCAACACACCCCGCGACCCACCCCGCGACCCACCCGCGACCCACCCCGCGACCCACCCGCGACTCACCCCGCGACCCACCCCGCGACCCACCCCGCGACCCACCCGCGACCCATACGCGACCCACCCGCGACCCATCCGCGACCCGGCCCGCGACCACCCGCGACCCACCCGCGACCCACCCGCGACCCACCCCTCGATCCACCCACATTGCTCTAATGAAGAAATCGGCGCCTGCGGCGGGCTCACTGCATAATTTGTAAAAACTAAGCGCCTGCGGCGGGCTTCTTCAGAGCCTCGCAGACTGACGACTTCCTCGCCGCCCCCCCACTCTTATCCGCAACTGCGGGGTGCCACGTATAGTGTAGGCAACGTTAGACGGGAAACCATATAGAATTCAGAGCATGCAAGGTAGCCTCAGCAAGCCTGGGCTTGGCTGAGGGCGACGGCGGCGAGGCGAACCTTACCTCGCAGACGCCTTCGCGGTCTTCCCTCCTCCCACTTTATGGCATTGGGGAGAAGAGGGGGACCGCCCTCAAGGTACTCAAAGCCCCTCCGAAGTGGGCATCGGTGGGGGGGGAACCGTTGAGGGGAGCGCCCGTTTCTTTGCTGGCTGGCTGGCTCGAGGCCGTGTCAGCCCCTGCTTCTGGGCGGCGCCTCTCAAAGCTCTGTCCTCGGCATTCGCGGCCTCAACTTCGTGAGAGGGCAACGGAGGGACAAGACCAGCAAGAAACATGTCTCTGCACACTATGGACCGTCTGCCGCGGTGCTAGGGATCTATTGCATGGCCAAGCAAACGTGGACGGGATGCGAACTTGATCCAGCATACCGGGCACACGCCCGAGGAGGGGAGAAACTGTAAGAGAGGGGGCCGAATATTATGTTTAGCCCTCTGGTGAGAAGCGAGTGCTGTCTCCGTAGCGAAGTTCGCGTGACACGTCGGGCATCTGAACCTAGCAGCCTGAGAGGAAGCATGGCTCTTTAGGCCAGGGGTGTCGAGAGGCATCCCGGAAATGCACATCATCTTCACTAGCTGTCTCCACTGAGACGGATAGTTTCGAATAATTTGGGCCCACTGCTGAGCGTCAGTGCTTGGCGGGCCGAGGCAGGCTGATTTTCCATGGAAGAAACTACGTATATATGTATATACAAATATGCATCTATAGATATATATATATATATATATATACACATATATGTATATCCGCCACCGTGCCGCTGGGCACGGAGTGAGCGTGTCCTCCGGTTCGTTGCCAAATCCCTGAGGCACTCCCGAGGAGTCTTTGAGGGGCCCAGACCCCACATTGCCACATCTCTCGGGGCTGCCCGCGTGCACCCCAGGGCTTCCCGCGGCTTCTCGCGCGACTTGTCTTCCGAAGCCAAGAGGGCCCCATGACGGGCCAAGAGGGCTCCGAGAGGCCCCGAAGACGGTCCAAGAGTGCCCCGAGTCGCCGAACGATTGGCGCAGGATGCCCAAGATGGCCCGAAGACGGCCCAAGAGGCATCGGAGGCGCCCCAAGAGGCCTCCCAAGAGGGCCCCAAGAGGGAGTAAGCAGTGATTTTCTCCAGGTGTTTGCAGAATTGTGGCGTTCTCGCCTGTTCTGTTTTCCGACGCTCCAAGACGGCTCAAGAGGCCCCCAAGGCCACCCCAAGAGGCCCAAGAGGCCTCTAAGAGAGCCCCAAGACGGCATAAGAGCGCCCCAAGACGGCCGAAGAGGGGCCCAAGACGGCTCAAGAGGCGCCCCAAGACGGACCCAAAAGAGGCCCAATAGAGGACACACGAACCGAAAATCCTACGCTTCCGCCCCAAGAGGCCCCCAGAAGGCCCCAAGAGGCGCCCAAGAGGCCCCCAAGAGGCCCGCAAGAGGCCCCCAAGAGGCCCCAAGAAGCCCCTCGGAGGCCCAAAACAGGCTCCAAGATGCACCAAAACGGCCCCCAAGAGGCCTCCAAACTGCCTCCAAGAGGCCACCGAGAGGCCTCCCCCAACGAACATCCGTTAGACTTTATAATCACAGCCCGGGTATTGCGGCGGGATGGGCCGAAGGCCACTAGATATCATATTCATGAGTATGTGTATAAACATGTGATTGTACAAATACATACATATATATATATATGTATATATATGTATATGTATATCTATATGTGTATATATATATATATATGTATGAATACGTGCATACATACATATACATACCCATACATGCATGCATGCATACATACAGACATATATACATACATACGTACGTACGCACATTACATACATACATACATACATGCATGCATACATACATACATACATACATACATACATACATGCATGCATGCATGCATGCATGCATGCATGCATACATACATACATACATACATACATGCATGCATGAATACATACATACATACATACATGCATGCATGCATGCATGCATGCATACATACATACATACATACATACATACATACACATATGCATGCATACATTCATACATACCTACTTACATACGTACATACACATACATACATACATACATACATACATACATGCATGCATGCATGCATGCATACATACATATATACATATATACATGCATGCATACATGCATGCATGCATGCATGAGAGCATACATACATACATGCATGTATGCATGCATGCATACATTATTACATACATAGATAAATAACTAACTAAATAAATAAATAAATAAATACATACATACATACATACATACATGTGTATGTAATCCAGGGTTACGCCCCCCCCTCGCCACCCGCATATGGCATCGACCTCCCCCCCGCTGGATGGGTACGCCCGTCAGCCTCGCGAAGGCCTCGCGAATGGGATCGTTCCCCCCTCTCCCTGTGGTCGTGGCCCTGTGGGCGTTGCGTGGTGGAGGGTGCCGGTGCACCCCCCTCCCTCCCCCTGTGGGTGTGGTGTGGTTCGTCGTCGTCAT
Source organism: Prorocentrum cordatum (assembly GCA_963575745.1). Taxonomy (NCBI): domain Eukaryota; class Dinophyceae; order Prorocentrales; family Prorocentraceae; genus Prorocentrum; species Prorocentrum cordatum. Next base: position 33,364 of record CAUYUJ010003661.1, read on the forward strand.
CGTCGTCGTCGTCGTTGGCGGCGGCGGCGGCGTCGGCGTCGGCGTCGGCGTCGGCGTCGGCGTCGGCGTCGACGTCGGCGTCGGCGTCGGCGTCGGAGTCGGCGTCCCCCTCCCCATCCCATCTGGGGGGGGGCTTGTTGAACCTTGGGACCCATCCCATTTGGGGGGGGCCTGTGAACCCTCGACCCGGGATCCTGTGTGTACGGATGTATGTGTACATCTAGATATGTATGTATGTGCGTGTGTGTCCGAAATGCCACGAGGACTTCTGGCTGACAGCGGCGCTGCTCGCTCTGAGCGGCTTGAGGGCCCGACGCGTTGCGTGCTGCGGTTTCGAGCGTCGCGTGGACGCGACGCTCAAAGTGTGTGTGTGTGTGTGTCCAAACGTGGTGGACAGCACGTGGGTCCGATGCCACACGAATCTACTTGATTTCAGCACCGACCACGAGCGTGTCGGTCTCACGCAGGCACTAGAGAAATAGAAGAAAAAAATAAGAGTAAGATCGCCTCCACGGTCACAGTCCCGGTGCGGATGAAAGCCTCGGGCGCCACCCCCGCTGTCAGACCTCTGACCCTCCCCTTGCCAGCAGTCCAGCACCATGTACACGGCAGACCATCAAACCATTTAAGTGGCCCAGGGACGTACAAATAAATAGATACAAATCCAATGATTCCCCAGTTTTTCTGGCTTTTCGTCTTCCTCCCTACTTCTCATAGTTTCCTATATTTTCCGGGGAATCGACGTCTATTTGTGTTTGTGCGTTGTTTCCCCTCCTGGACTATCCCCTGCGCATTCTCGTCATACCTCGTCAACCCTTCACAACCCTCTGCTCGGAGCATCGCCAACAAGCTGGATGGCTCGAAAGGCGAACAGGACGAGAGGAGAGGAGGGCCTGGCACAACTGTGCCGCTCCACTCTGCCACTTCCCTCTGCATGCTCCCACACAAATGCCCACTCCTCCAGCACCCGAGCAGAAACTGAGAGAGAGAGGGAGTAGGGTAACGAACAATGACATAAACATAGAAGCTCCGAGGTCCGCGCGGATTTTGCGGATCCGCGCTGAACCCCCTTCCCTGGCGCGCGGAGCGCGCCAGGGGCGGCGCCACAGGCGCCGCCAGGGGGGTTAAGCGCGGATCCGAAAAATCCGCGCGGACGTCCGGGTCTTTATGTTCATGTCAATGTTCGATCCCATATATATAGAATATACATATGTATAACAACAAATAATGAACTATTATACATATATAAATGTCCATACTCATATATATATATATGCATGACAGGCAAGACGAAGGAGGGGAGGCCCCTTGTGGGGCCACGTGACGTGTGAGGGGTATGCCAATGTGAAATACACTTTTCTTCAACAGCGCCGTAGTGACAAGCGTCCCCGCCACACAGCGCCACCGACTGCTGAGATGGACGCCCGCGATCAATGCTCGATCATGGTCGCACTGTAGCAAAGCTCAAAGGGGCCACCTGTCGGCAGACAGAGAGCCAGAAACAGCAGCGGCACGCATGCATCAATGCTGGCACACAGCAACATGAGCGTGAGAGAGAGAGAGCCTTGCATTCTTAGAGAGGGATAATGAGTCGCACCCCTCTTACATACAGAAAACGCCCTGACCAACGCGATATGAAGAAAGGCAGGAACCGATGGGATCTGCCGCACATGAAACTCAACGCCCTGCTGGCACGAGAAAATATGATGAAGTGAACGCAGGAACTGAAATCCGAGCTCATCTCTCACTCACGTGGACTCCTGCTCTCCGCCTGAGCTCGCATGGTGCTTCGTCTCGGCTCCGACTAAGCCTGCCGTACGCCTCGTCTTAAAGTCCCGCCTCATCGCCGCCTTGCGGTCCTTGAACTCCTTCATCTCCGCGCTGGCGTTGATGCTGCACTCGTTGCTGCACGCTGCTGTACGACACCCGCTGGAGGACCTCGTCGCCCAGCGCATCTCACTCAGTCAAAGGGTCTGTCAGTATCACGCCGGCGCCCACCCAACGTAGCTCATCTCCAACCCACGCCAGTAGCTGCTTCAGCGCCGCGAGCTCGATGCCTACGCGCTTGTCCTGGGACGCGCCCACGTCCTTGCTCAGGTGGCCCACCACGCTCTTCGCATCGCACATCCACAGTGCGTGGACCTCCTTCGCTCGACTTCCCCCACTCGGCAAACTGGGACTCGGGGTCACGACTCTCGAGCAACACCGCCCTGAGCCAATCTGCCATCTCAGCGCCCTTCGCCAACGCAGACGTTCCCGCCGCCAGGGTGCCCCTGCAAACTCGCTTCTCGACCTGACTCTTCCACTCCTTGACGCACATCTTCGCGATCCCGTTCACGTCGGGCGGCGTCATCGGTCCGACCACTCGCAAATACTGTCTGCGGAAGGGCTCCGCCCTGAGGCCAGCGGCCTCGACGCCCTGTCCGCGCTGCAGCGCGACGCCCTGGACATTCGCGCACGCCGAGCCCGTGCTCGCGAACGCGCCTGCACTCTGAAAGTCCACAAAACCCCAACGAAAAATGACCTTCCGATTCGCGAACTCGCGCGCCTGTTTCACCGCCTTGCTGCATACGAACAGGTCGTTCACCGTCGGCGACGCGAAAGCCGACTGTCCGGTCGAACTCGCAATAGACAGATACGGCCTTGTCTGTCGCTGCAACCATGATAGATTTCCGACGCGCCCGCTTAGCGTGGAAGCCTCGGCTGGAGAATGCGCTGTATCCCGATGTCGCTTCCTGCTCGGTGCGATCTGGATATGGGCGATGTTATTGGCGCACTCCTTCTGCCTAATTTCCACAGTCCTGTCGCTGCCCTGCTCGCTCGCATTGCCGCAGTGCCGGAACTTCAGCACCTCGTCCTGGTCGAGGTCCACCAGGCTCTTGAAGGCTTTGGGGCCGTCCTCGCAGTGCTTGCCGTAGCCCGCCATAAAGATGCCGTCGACGCGCGTCGAGCACATGCCGACCAGCTCTCCTCCAAGCCGCAGGTGGAACAGCGCTGGCTCCAAGACGCTCATCTTCCAGTTTTGCGGGTGAGGAGACCTTTGCGGGTCTTCCCCCACCACCCGCGCGCGGCGTCGCCCGCGCCATAGGGCGGGACGCTCGCACGCAGCAGTGATTCTTCAAGAGGAAGCTCCGGACATGCCACCAGACGGTGGCCCGAGGTAGAGCTCGCGCGATCGATGACGCCCCCCGGCAGGTAGGCGCTCTTGGCGCCCATCTTACGCACCACGCGAGCTGGCCCATCACGTCCTCCTCCACTTGATGCCGCCCAGGTCAGTAGCACGCGCTGAACAAGAAGGCTCCCAATTGGAGCGTCCCGTCGGTAGTTGGAGTCCTTCTCCAGATTGCCCAGCACCACAAGTCTTGCTCTCAGCTTGACGGGGAGGTTCTCGTCCGCGCACATCGCCTCGCTCTCGCCCGCAAGTACGAATCGCGTCGGCACCGCTTGCACATGCCGCAGAAATTCACGGACTTGCTTCGCGCTGAAGAACTCGACCGTGTCGCAATGACACCAACTGCTCCTGTCATTCTTCTTGGCATTATCGAGCGCCTCCTTCAAGTGCTTCGGGATCTCTCGCTCCTCGAGCTCGCACCGCACGGGCATATCCATGCGTCTCCCCAGCTGCCTCTCCAGAGTCTGGCTTTCCTGCAGCCTTCACCGCGCACGCATCTCGATTTGCCTCCTGCGCTCGGTCAAGAAACGGATCCACAATCGGTCGCGCGCCTCGTAGTTCTGGCCTTCCGCGACGAGCGCCGCCCTGGCTTCCAGCTCTTCCTGGCGCCGCGCTCGTAGGAGCCGACGTCGGGCCAACCAATGCGCGCCCGCGTCGAACGAAATCTGCCCCCTGGCCACCAACGTCGCCCAGCAACAGAAAATGCATCTCACCCTCGCCGGTCGACCTCTCGCCCTCTGCGTCCAGGCGTGGCGCCACCAGTCGCGTTGGCGCCTGGATCTTCCTATCCGCTTGGTTGCTCATCCTCGCGCTCGTTCCTGTCGTCGGTCTCCATGGTCGTCGGCTCCGGCTCGGGCACTGGCACCACCGCGATCGGCGCATCCGACTTATCCTATTGCTTTCCTCGGCGCCCGCCTGCCCCTCGCTCTCCTTGGTCTCCCCGGGGAAAGTCAGCCCCCAACGGGCGTCCGCATAGGCGACCCTCGTCCGATGATCGGCAACGACCTCATTCGCCACGTCCCCTGGGATGTTCCAGGCGAGAACCCTTTCCGGCGTAGCCCAGCAATGCTGCTCCGTCGCCGCGAGGACCTGCTGGCCCCGGCAGCTCAACCAAACGCGGCGGCCCTGGGGCCGCCCAGCGTCGCCGCTCGGAACTTCGCGGCCAATCACCCTGCACATGCCGTGCCAGCGGCCAACTGCTGGGTGCTGATTAGTAGCTGGACGCTGCTCGCGGTAGAAGTGCACGAAACTCCCCAACGGCCTCGGCCCTCTCATCGGCCGACTCCGGGCCAACATCGCTCGTCTCGCGCGGTCGTCGCTGTCCACTTCGATATACGCCTTGCGCGCAGCATCTCTGCGCCACCTGCTTGGCCATCACCCTCCCGAGCGTCAAGATGGCCTCGCGCGTGTCCAAACGGCTCGCCTCCACGGGGTCAACCAGGCTGCCTGCGAATCCGCGAGCCACGGTCGAGCACCTACTTCACTGGCGCGAAACCGCCTCTCCGCATGATGGAGTTTTTCGCCTTGTTCGTCTATGCCGCGCGCATCTCCACGCGGCCCTCGGCGCTGAGCTGCCGGCCGCGGCACGCGCGCCTCCAGTTCCTTCCAAACACCGCCACCTCGTTCACGTCGCCCGAGGCGGCGGCGCTGCTCCAGCTGGCGAACTCACAGCGCACCTCGCGCGCGATCAGCTGCTCCCTGACGCAGGCCACGTCGTCACAGGCCTGGCCCATGAACACTCGGTTGGGCGCGCCTGCCCACGACGCCCACCTGGACATGAGCGCCTCGAATCTCCTTCCGCGCAGGGCGCCCCCCCCCCCCCCACACACACACCGCAGCGCAACGGAGTTACCTGCTAGCACGCTGCCCCGAAGCACATTGCGTTGAGGAACGAGACTCGAGTGCCGATGGCTGCGCGCCCCTCGAGGACGTCGCTCTCGATGAGGTAGTTGAACTCGCGCGGCGTCACCGGCAGCTTGGTAGGTCTCGACGTAGTTGGGCTCACCAGACCGGCGCACACGCTGCGCCACAAATGCCCAGCGGCCTTAGCAGCCTTGGGCGTGGCACGACCGTGCCACAGCAGCCTCTTGAGCGCCTCGTTCGACGGGTGCCCTGCTGTCGCGTGTGGGTGTAGTAGTGCTCGGCGTAGGCCTACATCCACTTCCTTCCATGCCTTGCGTGACTCTTCGTCTCTGGGTCGTCGTGGTTCATCGCGCGGGGGAGGTGATGGCGGCGCTGGCATCGCGCCGACGTCTGGAGAGGTAGACCCCCCTGGAAGAGCTGCCGTTGGCCGCTCGCCCTCGACGGACTCGTTCGGCGCGCAACGCAAAATAGCTGCGCCGTGCCGGCGCGACATGGGCGGAGCAGAATTGGCCCGGTCGCCCCGCCCATGGATACTCTCTCCGTGTTCGTCGACGCCCACAGTCTCGCGATCTCCCGTCAGTCGTATCTGCGCCTCGCGGGAGAGACTCCTCGGGTCGAACTCGACGTCCAGCCAATCGTTGTGAGTCACGGAGATGCAGCTCCCAGACTCGTCGGCGACCTCGCGGGCCGCATCGACACTGGCGGAGCCTCCACGCATTGGCCCCCTGCGAGTCCCTTCGCTGAGCTCCTCGACCTCCGCGGCAAACGCGAGCTGCACGCAGTGCCTCTCGAGCAGTTGCCCGCGCGCGCCGAGCAAGATGTCCTCCGCCTGCTGCAGCGGGCACCGCCCCGCTTGCACACTTCGGGATCCGTCTGCATCGCGGCCCTCGATCACCTCGCGCCGACGTCGCGCATCACATATCCGCGTGAGCCTCTCCGCGAGCACGCCCTTGTTCACCGCGAACCCACTGGGCTTCAGGCAGGGCCGGACGCTCTCGGCGCCCCTGAGGTTCCACTCGCACATGTCTCCGCGAACGAATTCCATCTCTGGGTCCATCAGCACTTCCTCCAGCGCGGGGCCCGCCCAGGCGTCGCTCGCCCACGGATTCCCCATCAAGACCCCTACGCTCATCGCGGCGCTCGGCAACTCTCGCACCGAGCTCCAACAACGGCCGCGCCTTCTCCCGCTTCTCCTCCACGCGCCGCGAGCGACCCTGCGCGCGCGATCTGGAAGCGGGACCAGCCGCCCCACGGTCCACATGGCCACGGGGCGATCGTCAACCACGGGTCGTCACGGTCCATCTGCTCGAACACCCGCCCCTGGCTCGACGGGTCGGAGTAGTCGAAACCGTCCAGGATGCCGTCCGGCTGGGGCACGGGCACGTCCATGACCGCGGCTGCGCGCGTACCACGCGGCCCCCAGCATCCCACAGAACAGGTCCTCAACGAAGGTCTGGGCAGGCCTAAGACAACTCCGCGCCCCCCCTTATGACGCGCCCCTCGTCCTCGCCGATCGCCGCGCACCGCGGCCCAAGCACCCTCCTCGTCACTGAACATTTGCGCTCGTTCCTGTCGGATGCTCTAGCCGTTGCCTGCCGTCGCGGCCCGTCGAACCACCTCGCGGATGGGCAAGCTGCCCACCGATGCCTTTCCGTCGACGCCCCCGCGGCCTGATGAACCACATCATCCGGGCTCAGTACCGCGACCGTCTCCTTCCCCAGCCGCTCTGGTCGGTCGATGCCCCCGGTGGCAAGGTCAGTGATCTTCACGCCTCAGCGCCCCTCACTCGTCCTCCGCAGCTTCACCCCACTGAGGCCGAGCTCCCTGCAGTCCGCCACCCTCGACTAGGTCGATGACCATGCCCGGCGCCATCTACGTCTTGAGCGACAGCGGCATCTTCGTAGGTGACCCTGGGACCCGACTGGAACTTATCCCCCCATTCTCTCCACCGGCGCCGATCGGCAGCGTTCTCCGCCGCCAGAGCGGCACATCACCTTGCGCGGGCGGGACTCGACACACAAACCGTACTTCTGGTTCGGCTTCGCCGAGTACCGCTCCAGCACCTCGTCGCCGTGCATGGCGCCCGTGCACATCGCGTCCAAACGCGCGATCTCGTCATCATCGCACTCGCTCTAGTCGGCTGCGACGTCAGCCACGGCCGCGAACTTCTCGATGTCGCGATCGTCGGACCCCTCGGTCGACATGGAAGTGAAATACCGCTCGATATGTCCGCGATGGCACTTCTTGCTCGTCGGGGGGGAAAAAATGCCGTTCGCGCACCGCAGTCGCACATGCACGCGATGGCGCACTGGTTCCTGTAACCTCGCACCTTTCCGCCATCGGGGCATCTCCTGCACCGTCTGGGGTCGCCCGGTGGCCACTCCTGCTTGGTGAATTGCAGAGCCTGATCGTATTTTCTGGGACGTCACGCTTTCCGCCCGTCACCGGCGCCCCCGATGCACTTATCTTCACTGGCGCTCGGCAGTCAGCCTGGACCGAAATGCGCACTCCTTCAGCTCGCACGCGGGCGGTCGTTCCGCCTTCACTTGGGACCCACGCTCTACTTGCCATCCAGCCACTGCCGCCCGCCCCACTGAGCGTCGCCGCGGTCGCCGCATCGGGACAACACCGAGAGCTCCTGGCGCGCCCCTCTCGGCCAACACACGCGCCGAAACTTTCGCGCGCGCAATCCGCCACACCACACGGCATGCCGCATCTCTTCAGCACCTCCGGGTCTGACTGGCGCCTGCTGCTCTCCCACGGAGCCTCGACGTTGACCGCGCCCTCGCCGCCCGCGCAGTTCTTCGTCGGGCTCTGGGTCGGCGACACTGGCACCGCCGCCGCCGCCGATGATGACGGTCGCGCGGACCCAGCACGATCTGCCCAGGCGGATCGTCGCTCGCCCGCCATCCAGTAGTGCTCCGGCGACTCCGAACGCTTCTTGTCCGTTACCTGCTCCCACGCTGGCCGCGAAGAACGCCGACTCGGCGTCGTCGCCTGCGTCGTCTCTGACGGCGAAGGAACTCTTCCGGGTTCTTCCTCCGCCTCGGCCATCACGTTCTGCCTGCCTCCGCCCCAGCCACCACGTGGCTGGAATCGCCCTCGATCCCCTCGCGGCGGCAGCGGGCGATCCGACCCGGCGCAGCCAGGATCTCCTGCCCAATGGCCGAGAGTTCCACACACACACACACACACCCTGCATCGGGTCTTCTTCTGGGACTCCTCGATTCGCTTCTTCCTATCTTCCGCCATCTCCTGCGCATTGTTCATCAGCTTCCCAAGACGACTGGACTTCCCGGCCTGGCCCTTCAGCCCACGCAGGCCCCCTCTGGCGATATGCGCAGCCTGCCCCGCAACGAGGCAGTCGCTGAGCGCCGCCAGCTGCTCTCCTGCGTCTTCGTCGCCAGCCTCGACCCCCTCTGGCAGCTCATGCAGCTCGTCCTCGATATCTGCCATGCCTTCACCGCGGTCGCCGTCGTCTCCGCATCCATCGTCTGGCTCTGGCTCGGCCTCGTCTTCGACATCTCTCTGCGAGGTAGACGCACATCCTCTCATACTTTCCTTCTCGGCGATCGCGCCCGCGTCGAGGTCGTCTTCCGACTTGTGTAGGCCAGCAAAACTGCACTCTGATGGCCTCCGTCAGCTTCTTGGGATCGCAGACGCCCTCGCAACTCGCGAGCAACTGGGGTCGCTGAGCCCTGGGCAGGCCGCTCAGCTTCAACATGAAGTAGGCCTCGATGTTGTCTCTCAGCTGGGTCGCCCTGTCCGCGCCCAGCAATTATTGTCTGATCTCGCTTCGCTTCGTCAGCCACGAACCCACTGCCTCCGCGCTGCGTCGGCCAGAGCTGTCGAAGCATCCATCGAAGAGCTCGCCCACGCGGTCCGGGCCGATGCCCTGGATGGCAGCCCTCAGCGCCATCCCTGAAACCGTGCCCAGGTCCATCTTGTTTATGTTGGCAGCCTTGACCGCAGCGTAAGCTTCGCAGAGCATTGTAGAGCCTCGGGCCTAACGCCACCATTTTCTTGACTACGTCTTCCGTCGTGCCGACACACAGGGCGCCGACTCTGTCCATATACTCCTCTAGCATTTCCGGCGTGCCGT
>CAUYUJ010003661.1:47500-77090 GCA_963575745.1 Prorocentrum cordatum
TCCACCCCCGATCTTATAAGGAGCCGAACTCTATACACCGACGCGTTTTCTGGCCCTGCTCTGACGCTTGCACAGGAAGCGGCTCCTGGTGTATACGTTGGGATCCTGGTGTATACATGTTCCGTTGCTTCCCCGGGAGAAAGGGGAAAAAAAGTATGCACCACACCACCCCGACGTCGTCCCCGACCTTCAAAAAGTCCTGGGATTGAAGAACAGCCCGCCACTGGCAATGTATATGCTGCAGCTTCCGATTTAGAGCAGCCTCCTGCTGCATGACTTGCTGTGGTTCATGGCGCTACGCACTCCGTGCGGAGTCTGGCGAAGTCGAAGCTGGCGACGCGCACCAGGGATTTGGAGGAGAGGGGAGAGGCTCCTTAGAAGGAGGCTGCTTCTCGGAAGGCGACGGCCTTGCATCCATAAGAGGAGGCCCGCGCCTTCTGAGAAACAGGAGTGCTTCTAAGAAGCCTTCCCCCCTCCCCCTCTCCCCCCCCCTCTGCGCGTGGCCGACAGAGGCGGAAACAGGGGTGCGTCTAAGCAGCCTTCCCCCTGCCCCCACCCCCCCCCCCCCCCCCCCCCCCCCCCCCCCCCCCCCCCCCCCCCCCTGCGCGTGGCCGACAAAGGGCGGAGGAAAGGAAGGGGGCGAGTGGGGCGGGTACGAGGCAGAGGATCGGGATGCGGCCTGTGCACACCGTGCCCAGACCTCCGACGCCTCGACCTGCTCGAGCCGCGGCCCCGCGGACCCCTCGCCCCGGCCGCCTGCTCCGGCGCCGCCTCCTGGACGGCCCCTCTGGCGGGGCCCGGAAGCCGCCCCAGGACGCCGAAAACCCCGCCGCCTCGCACCTTCCAGCATGCTCTTGCCGACGCCCTGCTTGCCCAAATGAGCCACTCCCGCTCCGTCCCTCTCTCTCTCTCTCTCGCGCTCAAGATGCGAGGGCCGGGCGCGCCCGCGGGTGCTCGCAGCGTACCCCGGTGGCCCCCTGCTCGAATCGCAGCGCTGCGAAGATCGGAAAGCAACTTCCTACTGACATCTTGGCACCTCGTCGGAGTATCTCTCTCTCTCTCTCTCTCTCTCGCGCGCGCCCTGCGGTCGGGAACTCTTTTGGGTGGCGTGTCGCCGCGGCGGGCCCGGGCGGCACGCCCTGCCCTGCGAGCTGGCGGCGTGGCGCTCCGCTCCGCGGGGCGAGAGGCACGGGGACCGCGCAACGGATGCGGTTCACCCGTGCAGTAATCGGGGACGGACAGACCCCCCTTTCGCAGAACGTGGCTTCGTGAAAACGACCTGAGGCCCACACCTGGCGGGCGCAGGCCTGGAAAATAGCTTTAAGTCGGGCCTGTCCCCCATACAGGAGAATTTTCGACGAAAAACAAAAAATACCCCAAAAATAATCAAAAAATAGTTTAAAAATAGTCTGGGGACTATTTTTTGAATATTTGTTTGACCTCTTTGGGGTATTTGTGGGGTACTTTTTATATTTTTCGTCGAAAATCCCCCTGTAGGGGGACAGGCCCGACAAGAAAATAGCGGCCACGGCGCCCTCTCGAGAACCGAAAACTGACAGTTCACTCATCGACGTGCCACTGTGGGAGTCTCTGTCCATCCCCGTGCAGTAAGGATATGCGCGGTGAGGATGCCAGGGGCCTCGGAGGGCCACGCCGGCGTGTTTTCCGAGCGAGGCTGGCCGCCGAGGGTCGCCGAGGATGGGCCGAGGAGGGGGCAGGGATATACAAGGGGGCACCCTTGGGAAGGCTGGCCAGCCTCACTACGCTTATGTCGGGCCTGTCCCCCTGCAGGGGGATTTTCGACGAAAATTACAGAAAGCACCCCACAAATACCCCAAAGAGGTCAAACAAATATTGAAAAAATAGTCCCCAGACTATTTTTAAACTATTTTTTGATTATTTTGGGGGTATTTTTTGTTTTTTGTCGAAAATTCCCCTGTATGGGGGACAGGCCCGACTTGATACTGCGCGGGTCGACTGTGGCGTGTCGCACCGAACGCCCCTGGACCAGGAGCGGCGGAGCGCCACGCCATCCGAAAGTTCCCGACCCTGTGCAGCACCCCGCAGTTGCAGACAAGAGCGAGGGGCGGGCGCGGGGTGGGTCCCGGGTGGGTCGCGGGGTGGGTCGCGGGTGGGTCGCGGGTGGGTCGCGGGTGGGGTCGCGGGTGGGTCGCCGGTGGGTCGCGGGTGGGTCGCGGGTGGGTCGCGGGTGGGACGCCGACAACAAACAACGCAACAGCAACAATCCGCACCGCGGAACCCCACTTCAACCACGCACCCAGGGACAGTGAATGACCGTTCGGCCCCCTCACTCTGATCTCTGCCCACCGACTTCACGTCATGCACGGCAGCGCCGCATGCGCACGGGGGCGACAGGCGCGCCGCTCGCATCCCAGGCTGAACGGAGGGGGACGGCGGGGAGCGTCCGAGAGGGGGGCTTCCAAGAGGGGGGGGTAGCAAATCAAGGCCCGAGGCGTCTGCGTGGACGACGAGGGGGGGGGCCCGGGAACGCATTGAAATAAGAAGAGGGGACCATAAAGTCAGTGGAGACATCCTGGCCCCGACCAGGATATCCACCCCCCTAGTCATCCCCCCCCTGTGCCGCCCCCGATGCTCTCGCATCTGTCGGACGGCCCTGGGGTGAGACGAAGGCAGAAACGAGACAAAATCGGACCGACTGAAATCGGAAGTATCTGAGAATCGGCGTGGAGGATGTATCGGGCGCCGCGGTCGTTTCAGAGCTTTCCAAGACGCTCTGAGAGCGTTCCGGAACGCTCTGGACCGATGTATCTCGACTCGAGGCCTGCCTGAAGCAGTCCCCAGACGCGGAAAAAGGCGAGCAGCGCGCGCGACTGTTTCGAGTCGCCAGAGGTCAGGACCGGCGAAGCTGTGGCTCGGGCACGCGGGACGGCGAAGCTCGGAAACGGGAACTTCTGGCCAAGATGCCAGGCCTCCTCCTCCTCCTCCTGTTCCGCCTCCTCCTCCTCCTCCTCCTTCTCCTCCCCCTCCTCCTCCTCCTCCTCGTCCTCCTTATTATCCTCATCCTCATCCCCTCTCCTCCTCTACCCTCCTTCTCCTCCTCCTTCTTCGTCACCCACTATGCTTGAGCACACCTCCTCCATCCTGATTATCTCTTCTCTTTCGCCTTCTCCGTCCCTTAATCATTGACTTCCTCCTCTCCACTGCCTGCCGCGTCGCCTCTCCCTCTCTTCCGTCCACCCCCCCCTCTCCAAATACTCCGTCCTCCTTCCTCCTCCTCCTCATCATCATCCTCCTTCTCCTCCTCCCTCCTCCTGCTTCCTCCTCCTCATCCTCTTCTTATGATTATTATTCGCATCATTATTATTCGTCGCACTAATTCTATTGAGACGATTATGAGTAGTAGTAAACAATGGTTTAGAATTGCTAGTAAGAACAGTATTAATAATAATCGTGATATCAGGACTCGTATTAACGATCTTCTTATAATTCACACAACTACATACTATGTATTAGTGTTAGTATGAGTATAAGTATTAGTATCAGCATTAGTATTAGTATTAGTATTAATATTCGCATTCGCATTCGCATTCGTATTCGCATTCGCACGCATTCGCATTCGCATTCGCATTCGTAATAGTATTAGTATTAGTATTAATATTAGTATTAGTGTTAGTATTAGTATTAGTAGTAGTATTAGTATTAGTATTAGTATTAGTATTAGTATTAGTATTAGTATGAGTATTAGTATTAGTATTAGTATTAGTATTAGTAGTAATATTAGTATTAGTATTCATATTGGTATGAGTATTAGTATTAGTGTTAGTATTAGTATTAGTATTAGTATTAATATTAGTATTAGTATTAGTATTAGTATTAGTATTAGTATTAGTATTAGTATTAGTATTAGTATGAGTATTAGTATTAGTATTAGTATTAGTATTAGTATTAGTATTAGTATTCGCATTCGCATTCGCAGTCGTATTCGTATTAGTACTTGTAATAGTATTAGTAGTAGTATTAGTATTAGTGCTCGTATCCGTATCAGTATTCGTATTATTAGTAGCAGCATCAATATTAGTAATAGTATTAGTATTAGTATGCTCACTCGCTTTATGATTATTCTTGTTCCTATTACCAGTCTGAGTATGACTCCCATGATTACCAGTGGTAGTGCTATCATTCGTAGTAGTAGTTGTTGTTGTTTCCGTTGTATGGTTCTATAATCGTCAGCACTAGTATTCGCAATAGCAGTACTATCATTTTGTTTGGTAATATGCTTATTATTCGTCTTGTTCGTAGTATTAACAGTATTCGTAGTCGCGTTATTAGTATTCGGTATGTTGTGCTTCGTATCATTAGCATGAGTATTGGCATTAGTATCATGATGATGCTTATTAGTGTTTAGGTTTGGTGGTATGAGCCTTCGTCTTAGTTGCAGTACTAGTATTATTATTAGTAGTAGCAGTAGTAGCAGTAGTAGTAGTAGTAGTAATAGCAGTAGTAGTAATAGCAGTAGTAGTAGTAGTAGTAGTAGTAGTAGTAGTAGTAGTAGTAGTAGTAGCAGTAGTAGTAGTAGTAATAGTCGTAGTCTGCATGTTATTATTCGTCATCCTCCTCCTCCTCCTCCGCCTCCTCATCCTCTTCCTCCTCCTCCACCTCCTCTTCCTCCTCTTCCTCCGCCTCCTCCTCCGCCTCCTCTGTCTCCTCCTCCTCCTCCTCCTGCTCCTCCTCCTCCTGTTCATCCCCTCTCGTCTTCCTCCTCGCTCCCCATCCCTCCCTCATCCCTCCTTCTCATCCTCCTCCTCATCAGCATCATCATCCTTCTCCTCCTCCTCCTCGTCCTCGCATCATCCTCATATTGATCACTATCCCAAGCATGAGCACTGTCAGTACAATCATGATCACTACCACGATCTGCACCAGAATGGTACTCACAATCGATTCATCATCCGTCCTCGGTCCTCTCTTGTCTCCCCCCCCCCCCATTCCTCTGAGAAACCCCGCCAGCCTGGCCGCGCACAACGTCGTTCTTCTTAACGCCCTTGAGCATTATTCCACACTGGTCCCCCGACTGGCCCTCGTCCAGTGTCTTGTGGAACATCTCTATGCCGACGACCTGCGCCTTGGTGGGCTTGTCCTGTTGGAAGCCCAAACCAAAACCGTCCTCCGACTACGACTCCTCCTCATCATCGGTTAAGGGAGGAGGGGGAAGGAAGCACGGGCGGAAGAGGAACCAGGTAGTAGGGGCAGGAAGAGGGAGAAGGGAGGGGGAGGAGGGGCAGGAGGGGTAGGAGGGGCAGGAGGGGCAGGAGGGGGGTAGGAGGGGAGCGACGGACGGACTGACGAGGGGAGAGGAAGGGCGGCGCAGGTGGAGGGGCACGGGCGATGAAGAGGACAACAGAGAGTGGGGGAAGAGGCGGGGAGAGAGGGGGGATGCGGGAGGAATGGACGGGCAGGCGGCAAGGGAGTGGAGGGAGGGGCGGCGAGGTGAGGGGGGGGGGGGCAAAAGTGCAGGAAGGGAAGGTAAGAGGGAGCGCGGGAGTTGAAGGGACGTGTGGACAGCGGGAGGGGGGCCGAGGGAAGAGGGGGAGCAGGAAGGCGAGGGGGGGGCGAGGATGAGCGAGAATTTTGACACGGCAGCGTAAACAGCCAGAGTGGTAGCGGGGGTGACGCTCAAGTGGCTGCATGCCTTGGGAGTACGTGCGCCGCCCGTTGCCAGGAGATAATGGCAGCGCCGCCCCTCAACCCGATAGAGAGACGTAAGAGGCAGGAGGGTAGGAGGAGAGAGGAGGACGCAAGGAGGAGGCAGGTGGGAGGAATGATGAGGGAGGGGAGAGGAGGGAGGCAAGCCAGGCGCGACCGCGCCACATCTGACATCCTGCCCCATCCCTCACGTCCCATCTCATTGCGCCGTGTGGCTTCTCTGGAACACCCAAATGGACCTGGAGCACCCAAATGGACACCTTCGTGTCACGCAGCGCAATCTGAAAAGGGGTGCTGTGCACGTGGGGGGGGGGGAGGTGGCGGATGAGCAGGCGGATGCGCAGGAGGAAAGGTGAGGGGAAGGAGGGGGGGCGAGGAGGAACTGCAGCAGCAAGCGCAGGAGAGGTGGGAGGAGCAGGAGGGGGCCAGGGGAAGGAGGGGGGCGGGGACGTGACGGGGGCGGCCACGACGAGGAAGCGCTCGGGCCCAGCAGGGTGGCCCGCGCTGGGGCGAAAGTGCCGCTCTGCACGACGGGAGCCCCGCGAGGGTCCTGACATGGGGCCAGCGCCGCAGCGGCAGCACCGCTTCGAGGCAACGGAAGCGTTCCGATCTGAGAGAAAGTATCGGAGAGGCCGAAGTTTGAAATCCCGTGCACGAGACAGTGCGCGGTGGGTGCGGGGGGGGGGTCCGTGGCCATCCTCGGGGGAGGGAGAAGCGTGGCATCAAAATCAAGGAAATGCACGGCGGTGAGAGGAGAGAGGTGGGAGGAAGTAAGGAGGGGAAGAAGGTAGAAGGACGATGACGAATGGCGGAGGACTGGGAGTGAAGCAGGGGGGAGGATGAAGGGAGAGAAGCAAGATCGAGCAGACGCGCGGTCCTTCACCCCGACTATCTCTACGGTGTCGCCAGACTTCACCCTGGCACGGCAAAGTGACAACTGAAGAAGCCTAGCGGCAAAAGCAAGACGTGCACTCCTGTCTCTGACGTTTGGCTCGCGGCCCGCAGGTCCCTCCTCCTCAGCACATTCCCTCCCAGGTCCTGCCGTCCCTATCATCGCTCATTGTCGTGTCTTGTCTCTCCCATCGTCGATCCTCCCCTCCCCTCCCCTCTGTTCCTACCCATCGTCGTTCCGTCCCTCCCCTCTATTCCTCTCTCCCATCGTCGTGCATATCCCATCGTCGTTCCTCTCCTCCCCTCTATTCCTCCCCATATTCTCTCATCAATCGCATCAGTACCATCGATTATCAGTTATCTGACCTCTCTCCTCTCTGCCCTCCCCCCCTCTTCAGCACGCTCCACTTATGCCCGCTCCCCTCGCCTCGCTCCGACCCTTGTATCGTATCGGTTCCCCCTCCAGCTACACCAGGCCCGCCTCCTGACCCAGGTCTGGCGTATCACATCCGCCTCCTCCTCCTCCCTCCCCTCCTTCCCCTCCTCCTGCTCACCGACACGGTCACCATCCTCCTCCTCCTCCTCCTTCTCCTCCTCATCATCATCATCATCAGCAGCAGCATCAGCATCAGCATCAGCATCATCAGCATCAACATCATCATCATCATCATCATCATCATCATCATCATCATCATCAGCATCATCATCATCATCAGCATCATCATCATCATCAGCATCATCACCATCATCGTCATTATCATCATCATCGTACTCTAATCAGCATCAGCATCAGCATCAGCATCATAATCAACATCGTCATCATCATCATCATCAGCAGCAGCATCATCAGCAGCATCGTTATCGTCGTCATCGTCAGAACCACCACCACAACCGCCAACAACATCAGCATCGCCATCATCGCCATCAACACCATCAGCATCATCATCCTCATCTTCATCATCATCAGCAGCAGCATCATCATAGACACCACCAGAATCCTCATCATCATAGACACCACCATCATTATCATTGTCATCATCAGCAGCGTCGTTATCATCGTCACCATCAATATCATCATGATAATCATCACTAACATCATCAACTTCATCAGCACCATCGCCACCATGATTATCATTTTACTATTCATCATCGTCCGCATCATCATCATCATCATCATCATCATCATCATCATCATCATCATCATCGTCGTCATCATCAGCAGCAGCATCGTCATCGGCGTCAGCATCAGCATCAGCATCAGCATCTACATCTGCATCAGCATCTGCATCTGCATCAGCATCAGTATCATGATCATCATCATAATCAGCATCCATCAGCATCATGAGTATCATCGTAATCATCGGTATCGTCAGCATCGTCCGCATCATCATCATAACCATAACCATCGTCGTCAGCATCATAATTATCATCATCGTCATCATCAAAATTATCATCATCGTCATCATCATCACCAAAACCACCATCACTGCTACCACCACCATCATCATCAGCAGCAGCGTCATCATCATCATCAACAGCAGCAGCATCAGCATCATCATCATCAGCAACATCACCATCATCACCTTCTTCATCAGCAGCATCATCATCGTCACCATCATCATCATCATCATCATCATCATCATCATCATCATCATCATCATCTCCAGCATAATCATCATCATCATCAGCAGCATCATCATCATCATCATCATCGTCATCATCATCGTCATCATCATCATCATCATCATCATCATCATCATATCATCCTGATATCATCAGCGCAATAATCGTCAGCAGCACCATCACCACCACAGCCATCGTCATCATCGACAATGTCGTCGTCATCATCTTCCTTATCATCATCACCACCACCATCGTCATCATCGCCATCTCCACCCCGCACCACGCACACGTCTGAAATCGCTCCCTCTGAAGTTGCTCTCCGGTGTTCTGCTCGACCTCCAGACGGCCAGGATGGCCTCCAGGACAGCTTCCAAGACAGCACGGCCCAAGATGGCCGAAGACCGCTCAAGAGGCTCTCAAGAAGACGGCCTCAAGACAGCCCAAGAGGCTTCTCAGACGGCCCAAGAGGGCTCCAATAGGCCGGAGTCTGGGGAGGCAAAAACCATTGACTTCCTTAGGTTTTGAAATACTGTGAGGTTCTCAATTTTCTCGGGCTGCGACCTCCCCAGATAGCGCAGTTGGCCTCCTAAGTGGCTCCAAGACAGCCCAGGAGGCCCCGAAGAGGTCCAAAAGAGGCGCCCGAAAGGCCCCCCGAAAGCCCCAAGCGGCCCACAAGAGGCTGGAAGAGACCCCCAAGAGACACCCAAGACGCCCCAAGATGCTCTGAAGACCGCCAAGAGGCCCCCAAGACGTCCAGCGCCAAGAGGCCCCGAAGGCGCCCCCAGAGGCCCCCAAGAGCCGCCTAGAGCCCCGCAAGACGCCCCGAGAAGCCTCCAAGAGACCCCGAGAAACATGCCACGAGACTCAGACAGGCATCCAGGAAGCCTCTGGCCCGCGTAGGCTCGCCGAGATCTCCACATGATGCCACGTTCCCACGACCTGGGCAACTACCCTGGGCATCTTTCCTGGATGGGCTGGTGGGGAGAAAATCTAGACTCTTTCCTGCTACGCTGTTGCACAGGCACGGTGGCAGGGTTTGCCACAGGCAGGTGGAAACTCACCATCCACATCATCATCATCATCATCATCATCATCATCATCATCACCACCACCACCACCACCATCATCACCACCACCACCACCACCACCACCATCATCATCATCATCATCATCATCATCATCATCATCATCAATCATCATCATCATCATCATCATCATCACCACCATCATCATCATCATCATCATCATCATCATCATCGTCATCATCGTCATCATCGTCATCATCGTCATCATTGTCATCATCGTCATTCTCACAACCACCACCACCACAACAGCCAACAACATCAACCTCGCCATCATCGCCATCACCACCACCAGCAGCATCATCACACCACCACCAGCATCATCAGCAGCAGCAGCACAGCAGCAGCAGCAATCGTCGCCGTCATCGTCATCGTCATCGTCATCGCCATCGTCATCAACATATCACCACGGTCATCATCACCAGCATCATCATCATAAGCACCGTCATCACCACCATCATCATAATCATCATAATAATGATCATCAGCATCATCATCAGCATCATCATCCGCATCACCATCATCATCGTCATCACCATCAGCACCATCATCACCATCATCATCACCATCATCATAATAGTCGAAAGCATTAGCATCGCCATCATCACCAACGCAGCATTGCGAACATCATGTGACCAGCACCATCATTATCACCATCGTCAGCATCGTCAACATAACCGTCACCGTCATCGTAATCGTCATCGTAACAAACACAGCAATTCGCCGGCCCAACGGGCCAGAGGCGTGCTAAGATCTCCGGTAACTGGTAAACAGTATTTCTGGTTCGCGCGCGCGGGGCGGCCCCTGGGGATCCCTGGATCAGAAGTACCCCGAGAGGAGCCCGGGACACACCCGGGACACGCCCGGGAACTCCCCCAGATCCTCCAGGATCGCCCCACGAGGGCCCCAAGAGGCCCCAAACACAATCCAAGAGAGGTCCGAGACGCCCGAAGATCGCTCCACGGCGCCCAAGATGGCCTCCAGACGGCCCAAGAGGTCTCCAAGATGACCCAACAAGCCTCCAAGATGCCCCAAGAGGCCTCCAGGAGCACTCCCAAGAGGGCCCCAAGAGGCAAACATCAATGCTTTTTCTGAGGTTTTGGACGGATTTTGGCGTTTCCCCTAAACGGCTCAAGAGGCCTCCAAGATCGCCCCAAGAGGGCCCAAGAGGCCCTCAAAAGGACCCCAAGACGGCCCAAGACAGCTCCAAGACGGCCCCAGAGGCCTCCAAGACGGCCCAAGAGGGCCCCAAGAACGCCCCCAACACGGTCCAAGAGAGGTCCGAGACGCCCGAAGATCGCTCCACGACGCCCAAGATGGCCTCCGGACGGCCCAAGACGTCTCCAAGATGGCCCAAGAAGCCTCCAAGATGCCCCAAGAGGCCTCCAAGAGAACTCCCAAGAGGGCCCCAAGAGGCAAAAAACTGTGCTTTTCCTTTGGTTTTGGACAGATTTGGGCGTTTTAACCTTTTCGGTTCCCCGACGCCCCTAAACGGCTCAAGAGGCCTCCAAGATCGCCCCAAGAGGGCCCAAGAGGCCCCCAAGAGGGCCCCAAGACGGCCCAAGACGGCTCCAAGACGGCCCCAGAGGCCTCCAGGACGGCCCAAGAGGGCCCCAAGAACGCCCCCAACACGGTCCAAGAGAGGTCCGAGACGCCCGAATATCGCTCCACGACGCCCAAGATGGCCTCCAGACGGCCCAAGACGTCTCCAAGATGACCCAAGAAGCCTCCAAGATCCCCAGGAGGTCTCTTCCCCCGGCTCGAACGGCCCCACAGCGGGATACCCCGGGTAACACGCCCCCACGATGGCACCAAAGCAGTCAAAAAACTGCAAACACCTAGAACCCCCATGAAAAAACAACAACAAGTTGATCGACAACTACACAGCTCCCGACGCCGCAGCTCCACACTGCAAACGCCCACTCGGACAGGCGACCACGGTGCGACATTATGGGCCGGCGGAATGAGCGAAGCGATTAAATAATTAACGTCCTCGCAGTCACAATCATCATCACAAGTATCGTCATCCCCGCCAAAACGCAATCCATCGTCATCCCCACCACAACCATCATTGGCAGCATTCACCATTGTCGTCGTTGTCATCATCACCACCATCATCAGCACCACAATCGCCATCACCACCCTCGTCATCGCCACCACCACCACCAACACAATCATCAGCAGCACCATCGTCATCGTCATCTTCGTCATCGCCATCACCATCACCATGGTCATCATCATCGGCACCATCTCGGTCATCGGGATCATCGTCCCTGTCATCATCATAATCGCCGCCGTCATATAACTCTCGCTCGCAATCCTTAGGGCATTCAATATCGTCATTGTTCTCGTCACCGCTGCCACCACCTTTAATACGTAAGAGTTACCGCACCATAGCTGGCACCATCATGATCGAAACCATCATCGACATTGCTATCGCTCTTCCTCCTCCAACAACAACTGCTACTACTACGACTACTACGACTACTACTACTACTACTACTACTACTACCACCACCACCACTACCACTACCACTACCACTACCTACAACTACTACTACTACTACTACTAATAATACTACTACTACTACTACTACCGCTGCTGTTACTACTGTTACTACTACTGCTACTGGTACTTCTACTGCTACTGTTACTACTGCCGCTGCTGCTGCTGCTGCTACTACTACTACTGCTGCTGCTGCTGCTACTACTGCTATTGCTTCGAAGGCTACTACTACGACTACTACTACTACTACTACTACTACTACTACTACTACTACTACGACTACTACTACCAATACTACTACTACTACTACTACTACTACTACTACTACTACTACTACTGCTGCTACTACTACTACAAATAATAATCATACGACGACTACCACTACTACTACCACTACCACTACTACTACTACTACTACTACTACTACTACTACTACTACTACTACTACTGCTGCTGCTGCTGCTGCTGCTGCTGCTTCTACGACTACTACTACTACTAAGAATATAAAGTAATACAAATATGTCTTCTACTACTACTACTACTACTACTACTACTACTACTACTACTACTACGACTACGATTACTACTACTAAAACCATTACTCTATACTGAAAAGTATACGAAGGTGGCGTCTGGCGTGACACGAAGGCGATGGGTGACCCTACTACTACTACTACTACTACTACTACTACTACTATTACTACTACTACTACTACTGCTACGACGACTACTACTACTACTACTACTACTACTACCACTACGACTACTACTACCACAACGACTACTACTACTACTACTACTACTACTACCACTACGACTACGACTACTACTACGTACCAACTACTACTACTAGTACTACTACTACTACTACTACTACTACTACTACTACTACTACTACTACTACTACTACTACTACTACTACTATTACTACTTCTACGTATACTTATACTTATACTTATACTTCTACTATTACTACTACTACTACTACTACTACTACTACTACTACTACTACTACTACTACTACTACTACTACCACGACTACGGCTACTACTACTACTACTACTACTACTACTACTACTACTACTTCTAATAATACGACTAGTACGACTACTACGACTACCACTACTACTACTACTACTACTACTACTACTACTACTACTACTACTACTACCCACTACTATCTACTACGACTACGACTACGATTACGACTACGACCATGACTACGATTACGACTACGACTACGACTACGACTACGACTACTACTACTACGACTTCTACTACTGCGACTGCTGCTACTACTACTACTACGACTACTTCTATTACTTGCTGTGTTGAACGGACATAGACTGAACAAATGTCCCGTCTATGACAACTCCTGCTACACCTCCCCCTCCTTCACCTCCTCCTCCGTGTCATCATCACCTTTATCGCAAGCACTATCGTGAGCATCATCCATCATCCTCGTCGTCAACGACATTGTCAACAGCATCATCGCCATCATCAGCAGCAGCAATGAGGCCTCGCCTGGTCGGTATCCCAACCGCCCAAAATGAGTTTCCGTGCACGGTGAACGCCAGAATGACGTCGCACAGGAGTTCCACCCAACGGAAGCCCGCCACCTCGCCTTCGGCACGTTGGGGCGCATCGTAATGCGGCGTTTTCATGCTGGACTTCTGCAGTGTTTGTAATGTCGACACCCGTCCCTCGGCGCACGCATACGCAGAACCCGTCCGGCCTGATACTGCTCTCCAGTGCCTTTTGAATACTCCGGGCGGGTTCAAGACAGCGAAACGACCCAGAACAGCTGCAAGACGTCCCCCAAGTCCATTCAAACACGGACCCAAGAGCCACTGCGGGCTCCAATATCCACCCGAGATGCCAAGAGTGGCCTCGATGAGCCTCCAAGAGAAGCCCCAAGAAGCCTCCAGCGAGGCCCTGATCGGCGAGAAGCATTGGAAAGACTCCAAAGAACATCAACGCGCTGTTGCTGTTCATCCTGTGATTTTCGGCTTCAGATCGGGGGCTCCCAAGAGGGCCCAAGAGGCCCGCAACAAGAAGCCCCCAAGAAGACCCCAGGCCTTCAAGAGGGGGGGGAGCAAGAAGGGAGGAGGAGGAAAAGGATGAGGAAGGAGGAAGAAGGAAGGAGGAAGGAAAGAAGCAGTGGACAGGGGCGGCCAAGAACAACGCCACTTCAAGCAGAGCGCAGAACTGGAGCGGGTCCTACCAACCTCCAGTTCTTCCTGCTGCGCTGCTGCGGTGGCAAGGCGGCGGCATTTGCAACGGGCAGCTGGATTGCCTTCAGCGCGCGGCGGCCGCCCGGCCCTTCCCGAGCTGGCAAGCGCGTGGCACGTCATGTGCGCTTCGCGTGGAAGGCATACATCAACGTGGACGGACGCTTCGGAAACTGTGAGTTGCGAAGATGTGTCGGCGTTGATATAGGTTATTACGGGGGGAAGGCTGGAAGCGGGTGGGGCGCGCTGATTCGCCTTAGCTGCCTAGCTGGGCTCAGACTCATCCTGCTGCACCTCGACCTCCTCCTCCTCCTCCTCCTCCTCCTCCTGCTCTTCCTCCTCCTCCACCCCCATTCCTTCTCCTTGTGAATAGCTCTTCCGTGTCGCACCCCGAGGCCAGTCGGAAAGGCGGGCTAGGCGTTTCGCCTGAGACGTCCTTACCGTTTATGATCCTGAAGCTTCAGAACTGACGACAGCTTCACAGATGGAGGGTGGGCATACTCAAAATGCGGGTCTCGCCTTAGCGCCGCGCACTCCCGTCTTGACAAATTGAAAGAGTCCACGAATTGAGGGCGGGCCGTTTTCAAAATGTGGCTCTCCCCTTACCGCCACGCACACTCGCCTTCAGAAATGCAAGAGCTTCACGCATTGAGGGCGGTGCCTTTTCAAAATGTGACTCTCGCCTTAGCGCCGCGCACACTCGTCTTAAAGATTTGCAAAAGGTTCACGGGTTCCCACGGTCAACGTACCAAAGAACAGCGTCAGGGAGCCGTTCAGGATTGCCAGGGCGAGAAACAGTTACGAGGATTCGCGGCGTTGAAGTCGCAGGAGAGGTGTTCTGGCACGACTCAGGATCGCCAAGTCGCAACAGTCATGTTGATTCGTGGCGTTGGAGTCCAGAGAATGGATGGTGTTCTGGCACGCTTCCGGATCTTCAAACGGTTGTCTCCCAACGGGGCACTTCCCTCAGTGGAAAAGAACCCTTGTAGGGGCCTATGAAGAGGGAGCTTGGAGGGAGGGCGCATTCCAACATCCTTGATGATGTCTTGGGTTTACACTGGTCCTCCTCCTCCTCCTCCACCACCACCTCCTCCTCCTCCTCTCGCATCCCCCTCCTCTCGCATCCCCCGTCCCCCTTCCTTCTGCCCCTGCCCCCACCCCCTCACCGTGCCCCCTGCCCCGCCCCCGAGGGCGCCTCCCCCGCTCGATGCGGCCGGTGGCAACGGTCCCCTTGCCGGTGATGCTCATCACGGACCTCGGGAAGGACGGGCGCCGACTGGCGGCAGAGGCGGCGGCGGCCCCGGCCTCGCATCCAGCTCCTGACCTCTCGCTCCCGCCCATGCCGCGGCGCTGTGCCCAGTTGTGCCCGTCGATAGACGCCTCCCCATGCTCCTGTCGCGAGAGAGAGAGGGGGAGAGAACATGGCATTACCTTGTGCCTATGTCCTGCCGGCCCCCCCTCTTTCTCTCTCTCTCTCTCTCTCTCTCGCTCTCTCTCTCTCTCTCTCTCTCTTTCTCTTTCCCCCCCTGTCCCTCTCCTCTCTCGCTCTCTCTCCCCCTCTCTCTCTCTCTCTCACTCCCTCGCTCGCTCTCTCTATATATATATATAGATCGATGTATATATATATATATATATATATATCCCTCTCCGCCACCGTGCCCTTGAGGCAAAAGTTGAAGTGTCCGCAGGTCCGTGGCCTAGTCCCGCAGGCTTGTCCTCATTCCCGAAAATAATTTACTTATTTACAAGGGCCCCGACCCAAGATTACCAAAATCTTCTGGGGCTTGCCGCGTGTCCCCTGGGTTCCCCGCGTGGCAACTTGGGCCCAGGGCGCGTTCCCGCATGTTTTTCCTAGGGCCAAGAGAGTGAAGGGGTCCAGGGACACACAAATGGATACACACAAATCCCAGGATTCCCCATAACTTTCCCTGTTTTCTGGAGTTTCGTCTTCCCCCCCCGCTTCCCATACTTTCCCACACTTTCCTTGGGATCGACGATCAACTGTGTCTGTCTGTGTGTCTTCCCCTCCTGACGTGAGGGCCCCGGCCCCCAAGACGCTGCACGAGGACTCCGAATCGCCGAACGATCGCTCCAGCCCAAGAGGGTTCCAAGACTAGGTCGGGCATGTCCCCCTGCAGGCGGATTTGGGAAGGAAAGTTGCGGGACGGGAAAATGACCACAGCCACTGCTTCTTGTTTGCGCCGCCTTCCAGCCGGCCGACAAAGAAGCAGTGGTTGTGGTCACTTCCCTGGTGCCAAGCTCAACGAAAATGACCAGAACCACTGCTTTGTTTCTGCGGGCTGGAAGGCGGCAACAAAAGAAAAGCAGTGGCTGTGGTCGTTTGCACGCCCCGTAAAGGTGAAAAATAGTCCGCACATCTTCAAAAGTTGTCAAACAATAGCAGAAACATCGTCACCCCACTATTTTTATGCTGTTTTTGGATATCCCACCTGCAGAGGGACGTGCCCGCCTTCATTCCAAGACGGTCCAGGAGGCCGTCGAGCAGGAGGCCTTCGAGCAGGAGGCCTTCGAGCAGAAAAATCGTCACACCTCTATTTTCATACTATTTTTGAATATCCCACCTGTAGAGGGACGTGCCCGCCTTCATTCCAAGACGGTCCAGGAGGCCTTCGAGCAGGAGGCCTTCGAGACGCCGCAAGTTTGGACAACCGAAATGGGTACCGAAAGAATGGGTACAATGCCCAACCAGAAATGTTGTCCCTTTCCAACAGCGGCCGCCGTTGGGCAGGCGACCTTCTGTCTCAAGTGGACACAGGCCGCGGCGTCGCGACAGCGAGTCCTGTTCAAAATGAACAGGAACTGCTGTTGGGCATTGTACCCATTCTTTCGGTACCCATTTCGGGCGTCCAGAGAAAGGGACCTCCCAAGAGGCCTCCGAGAGGGCCTCCGCTGGCCCCTGGCTCGCCGGCAGCGCAGGTGGCCCTGAAGCACTCCTCCTGCACTGCTCCTCCTCCTCCTCCTCTGTTCCTCCTCCTCCTCCTCCTCCTCCTCCTCCTCCTCCTCCTCCTCCTCCTCCTCCTCCTCCTCCTCCTCCTCCTCGTCTCATTACTATCAAAAATTACTCTCCAATTATATGAACTTAACACCAACAACAACAACTGCAACAACAACAACAACAACAACAACAACAACAACAACAACAACAACGCAAGGACACTCTCTCAGGCCACCCCGGCGGGGCCCGTGGGTGTGTCCTCGCCCCCGGGGCGAGCGCACTGCCCCAGGCCACACGTTGCAGTTGTTGCCCCGGGGGGGGGGGGGAGCAACGCGCAACACCTCTGTCATACGCTAACGAAAATCTATATGTGTTTCCGAATCTCCGTTGGTTCCCTTACTGTTCCCCACGCACTCCTGTGTCCGAAAACCGACCACGCGCCAGCGAGGCCAGCTCCTCCTCCTCATAGGACTCCTATGGAATCGCGCAGGACCCTGTAAAGATCCTATAGGATCCCTATAGGATTCCTATGGAATCGTGCCGGACCCTGTAAGGACCCTATAGGATCCAGCTAGGGTTCCTATGGAATCGTGCAGGACTGTGTAAGGGTCCTATAGGCTCCCTCCAGGGTTCCTATGGAATCGTGCAGGACCCTGTAAGGATCCTATCGGACCTCCTCTAAGGTTCCTATAGAATCGTGCAGGGCCCTGTAAGGATCCTATAGGATCCCTATAGGGTTCCGATGAAATCGTGCAGGACCCTGTAAAGATCCTACAGGATCCCTCTACGGTTCCTATGGAATCGTGCAGGACCCTGTAAGGATCCTATAGGATCCCTCTAGGGTTCCTATGGAATCGTGCAAGACCCTGTAAGGATCCTATGGGATCCCTTTAGGGTTCCTATGGAATCGCGCAGGACCCTGTAAGGATCCTATAGGTTCCTCCTCTATAGGACTCCCATAGAATCGTGCAGGACCCTGTAAAGTTCCTATAGGACCCCTCTAGGGGTCCTATGGAATCGTGCAGGACCCTGTAAGGATCCTATAGGATCCCTATAGGATTCCTATGGAGCCGTGCAGGACCCTGTAAGGATCCTATAGGATCCCTATAGGGTTCCTATGGAATCGTGCAAGCCCCTGTAAGGATCCTATAAGATCCCTAGAGGGTTCCGATGGAATCCTGCAGGGCCCTGTGAGGATCCTATAGGACCTTTATGAAGGTTCCGATGGAGTCCTGTAGGACCCTGTAAGGATCCGATGGGATCCCTATAAGGTTCCTATAGAATCGTGCAGGACCCTGTAAGGATCCTATAGGTTCCCTCCAGGGTTCCTATGGAATCGTGCAGGACCCTGTAAGGATCCAATAGGATCCCTCTAGGGTTCTTATGGAATCGTGCAGGACCCTGTAAGGATCCTAGAGGACCCCTATAGGCTTCCCATAGAATCGTGCAGGACCCTGTAAGGATCCTATATGATCCCTATAAGGTTCCAATGGGAACCTGTTGGGCCCTGTCAGGATCCTAGAAGATCCCTCTAGGGATCCGATGGAATCGTGCAGGACCCTGTAAGGATCCTATAGGATCCCTCTAGGGTTCCTATGGAAACGTGCAGGATTCTGTAAGGATCCTATGGGATCCCTCTGAGGTTCCGATGGAATCGTGCAAGACCCTGTAAGGATCCTATAGGTTCCTCCTTATAGCACTCCTATGGAATCATGCAGGACCTGTAAGGATCCTATAGGATCCTCTAGGATTCCAATGGATTCGTGCAGGACCCTGCACGGACCCTATAGGATCCCTCTAGGATTCCTATGGAATCGTGCAGGACCCTGTAAGGATCCTATAGGATCCCTCTAGGGTTCCTATAGAACCGTGCAGGACCCTGAAAGGATCCTATAGGATCCCTATAGAATTCCGATGGAATCCTGCAGGGCCCTGTGAGGATCCTATCGGATCCCTATAGGGTTCCGATGGAATCCTGTAGGACCCTGTAAGGATCCTATAAGACCCCTATAGGATTCTCATAGAATCGTGCAGGACCCTGTACGGATCCTATGGGATCCCTATAGGGTTCCTACGGGATCGTGCAGGACCCTGTTAAGGATCCTATTAGGATCCCTCTAGGGTTCCTATGGCATCGTGCAGTGCCCTGTAAGGATCCTATAAGATCCCTCTAGGGTTCCTATGGAAACCTGCTGGACCCTGTAAGCATCCTATAGGATCCCTCCAGGGTTCCTGTGGAATCGCGCAGGACCCTGTAAGGATCCTATGGGATCCCTCTAGGGTCCCGATGGAGTCGTGCAGGACCCTGTAAGGATCCTATAGGATCCCTATAGGATTCCGATGGAACCGTGCAGGACTCTGTAAGGATCCTATGGGATCCCTAGAGGGTGTTCCTATGGAATCGTGCAGGACCCTGTAAGGATCCGATAGGTTCCTCCTTATAGGACCCCGATGGAATCGTGCAGGACCCTGTAAGGATCCTACAGGTTCCTCCTTATAGGACTCCGATGGAGTCGTGCAGGACCCTGTAAGGATCCTATAGGATCCCTATAGGATTCCGAGGGAACCGTGCAGGACCCTGTAAGGATCCTATAGGCTCCCTCTACGGTTCCGATGGAATCGTGCAGGACCCTGCAGAGGGGTGTGCCAAAATGATCCTCGAGAGGGGTGTGCCATAATGAAGCCTCTGAGGAGCTCTCTGTGGAGCCAGGGCCACGATCCTCGAGAGGGGTGTGCCGAAATAAAGCCTCGGTGGAGCTCCCTGTGGAGCCAGGGCCACGATCCGTGAAAGGGGCGCGCCGAAATCAAACTTCGGTGGAGCTCCCTGTGGGGCCAGGGCCACGATCCTCGAGAGGGGTGTGCCCAAATCAAACCTCGGTGGAGCTCCCTGTGGGGCCAGGGCCACGATCCGTGAGAGGGGTGCGCCCTTTGGGGCCTGTATGGGGCTCCGCAGCAGTCCCGAAAGGACCTGCCGAGCAACGCCGCCGGGCCCTGCAGACCCCCGCAGCGGCCTGGCGAGGCCTCGTGGCGTTGCTCGGACCAGGGGCCCTGCAGGGCCCGCGCGTGGCCCCGTTGTGTTGCTCGGGGGGGGGGGGGGTCGAGCAACGGGCCTCCAGTAGTGTCCTCGCGAACAACAACAACAACAACAACAACAGCAGCAGCAGCAGCAACAACAACAACCACAACGACGACAACCACAACAACAACAACAACAACAACAACAACAACAACAACAACAACAACAACAACAACAACAACAACAACAATTACTAGCACGTGGGGACACTCCGTTCTCACCAGTGCCAGGGTTTTCATAGGAGGCGGGCAATACCCCCACTTTGTGGGGGGGCCGGTTCAAGCTCTACCAAATTTCCAAACGACTCTTCGCCACCACCCACACCCAGCTTCCCGCCCTATGACGTTCGGACACTTCACTTCGTGGCATGCGGACGACCGTGGCTACTATTCAGGGCCCCGCGGCCGACGACGACGGCGTGCGCGCGCGAAGAAAAAACGAATGTGTCCCGCATGGTATTATTTGACAGGGATGATGGCCCTGGCAGGTGCGCAACCGTTGTCGCAGAAGTTCGAAAAAGTTGCTCGCAAAAGCCCGTTTGACAGAAATGTTTAAAAAGTGTTGGGTTTCCTACGAATCCGCAAGAGCGCGCGGGATGAGATTTTGACATTTTTTGTTGAAAAACCATTGGTTTTTTGATGTTTTTATGTTAAAATCGCTGCGAACACTAAGGTTTTGGAAGGATTTCGTCTTGCGCGCGCGAATGTCCACTTTACCTTATTTTTTGCAAGGGATTCTTGAAATTTGATTATATTAGAACAAGAAATGTCATTTTCTATTGTTTTTTGCAAGGGAAAGCGGATTACAACAAAACAACCGGATCCTGTACACACCCTCTTTTCTGAGGCTTCCTCACGAAAATGATGAAAATGTAGCTGCGGCCTAGGCGGCGCAGGGGGGGCGCGCACCAGGGGGCCCAACAATAATTATTCTTTAGAATAAATAATGTTCAACAACATGGGAACGCCAGCTTTCTGAGCCCATTCCAATGGGGCGAGCTTCCCCGTCGCTAGCCACGGGAGGCACGCCGGGTTTCTGACGCCCCCTCTGGGGAAGGGGGGGAGGGAGCACCGCATCGCATCGCACCGGCTTCCTGGCCGACCTCTAATGGGAATTGATTGGATTGCCAGATCCCATCGAGGAGGCTAAGGCGCCTGCAAACGCCGAGACCTCCCAGGCCATGTCGTCCCCACGCAAGCTCGGCATCTTCGAAACCCATAATAAGGAATCCCTACTAAGGAACCTTTTTACTCAATACTCCAGGCTAAAGAAACTTTAATCAGAAACTCCCCAAACCCCCCCCCCCCAAAAAAAAACATACCAGAAAATCCTGACTAGGAGACCTTAGACAATTTTCATGACTAAGAGACTCTTACTCAAGACCCTTTACTAAGAGAACCTTTTTTACGAATAAGTCTTACTATGGGAGTATTACTCAAGAGTTCTTTAGAGAACCCTAACACATAATCTTCACTATAGGAGTCTCATTCAAAAGTTCTTGGGGAGAGAACCCGAACACATAATCCTGACTATGGTAGTATCACTCAAAAACTATTACTGCGAGAAGCCCGATCCATATCCTTACTATGGGAGTCTCACTCAAAAGCTCTGACTGGGAAAACCTTTGTTAATGACGAATCCTCACTACAGGGCTCGTACTGAAGAGTCCTTACTCAGAGCACTTTAGTAAAGAATCTTCACTGCAGAAACATCAGTCAAGAGTCCTCACTGAGGAAAGGTGAATAAAGAATTCGAAGTATGGGAATATTACTCACGACTCCTCCCTAAGAACACCTGAATGACGATTCCTTACTACGTGAATATTGCTCAAGAATCCTTACTAGCAACACCTTACTAAAGAAGCCGTACTACGAGACTCTTACCCAAGAGTCATTACTACGAGTACTTTAATTAAGAAACCTTACGACGGGAATATGACTCAAGAGTCCTTACTAAGAGAGACTGAATGCAGAATCCTTACTACGGGGCTCCTACTCAAGAGTCCTTACTAAGAGCCCCTATCTGAAGAATTCTTACCACTGGACTCTTACTCAAGGTTCCTTGCCAAGAGAACCTTAGTGAAGAAACCTTATTGCGGGATTATTACTCAAGAGTCCTCCTCAAGAGAACCGTAATACCGAATTCTTACAATGGGAGTCTTACTCACAGGTTCCGACTAAGAAAAACTGCATGAAGAAACCTTACTCTTACTCAAGAGTCCTTAACCAGGAACCCTACGGAAATATTACTTAAGAGTCCTACTCAAGAGCCCTTACTCAAGAGCCCTTACCAAGAAGCCTCACTACGGGAAGATCGCCAAAGATTTCTTACCCAGAGAGTCCTATTAAATCACCATCCCTATGGGAGTATTAGTCAAGAGTCCTTACTAGGGAACCTTGATGAAGAATCCTTACTGCGGGATTCTTACCCAAGAGCCCATACTAAGAAAACCAATACAGAAGCCACACCACGCGAATACGACTCCAAAGTCCTTAAACAGATCCCAAATAACGAACCCTTAAAATGGGAGTCCGACTCAAAAGTTTATACGCAGAGAATATGAATGATGAAACCGTACTACGGGACTATTACTCAAGAGACCTTACTAAGAGAACCTTGATAAAGAAACCTTACATACTACGGAAATATTACTCCGGAACCCGTACTAAGAGAGCCCTCGCTCCTTGGCTAACCATCACCCCTCGCTCCCTCAGAGCGTGCGTCCTGCATCCCTCCGCCCTCCCCGCTCACACTCTACATCGTCGTCATCCTCATCATCATCATCATCATCATCATCATCATCATCACCACCTTCACCATCAGCAGCAGCACCATCCTCATACCACCACCACCACCAGCATCATCATCATCATTATCATCATCACCATCATCATCATACCATCATCATCGCCACCTTCATCAGCATCATCAGCACCAGCACCATCATCACCATTAGCAGCAGCGTCACCGTCATCAGCAGGAGCAGCATCCCCATCAACATCAACATCATCATCATCATCATCACCATCATCATCATCATCATCATCATCATCATCACTAGCAACCTCACCATCCTCATCCCCATCATCATCGTCGTCATCGGCATCATCACCGCCATCGCCATCATCATCATCATCATCATCGTCGTCGTCGCCGTCACCATCATCATACCATTCATCGGCAGAATCACCACCACCCTCATCACCACCATCATTACCAGCATAGTCAGCACAGTTTTCAGCATCGCCGCCACCACCACCCCTGTCATAACCTTCAGCAACATCAGCGGCAACAGCCGCATCATCGTCGCCATCGCCATCAGCATCGTCAGCATCAACATCATCAGCATCAACAACAACATCATAATCACGGTTACCATCGCCATCGTCATCGTCACCAACATCACTATCGTCGTCATCGTGCCCATACCTACCCGTGCCACTGGAATCAACAACCTCACCACCGCCATCGTCATTACCACCATCACCATCATAGCCAAATAATCACCATAACACTCGGCATCCGCATCAGCAACAGCATCACCACCAACCTCTCCAGCACCATCACAATCATCGTCAGCATCAGCAACAAATGCACCGTCATCATCATCATCATCATCATCATCATCATCGTCATCATCATCATCATCATCATCCTCCTCCTCCTCCTCCTCATCATCATCATCATCATCATCACCATCATCATCAACAACCTTCGCTTATTCA
Organism: Prorocentrum cordatum; assembly: GCA_963575745.1. NCBI lineage: Eukaryota > Dinophyceae > Prorocentrales > Prorocentraceae > Prorocentrum > Prorocentrum cordatum. The sequence continues at coordinate 71,276 of CAUYUJ010003661.1, forward strand.
AAGCTGTCATCACCACCATCACCATCAGCCTCAGCATCAGCATCATCAACCTCATCATCAGCATCAACATCACCATCATCAGGATACTCATCATCTGCATCAGTCGCGTCACCATCACCATTGTCGCCATGATAATCGTGACCATCATCATCATAGACATCAGCAGTAGACCCCCAGCATCATCAACAACAACACGATTCAACATTACCAGGGGCATCATCATCACCACCGTCTCAAGCGAGACGGTGGTGATGATATATATATATGTCTAAAATATAGATATATATATATATATATGAAAAATATGTTGTACCGTCGTCTCGGTATATATATATATATACATATATATATATATATATATCGAGACGACGGTGGAGACCGAGGATTCATTTATATATATATATATATATTGAGATAGAGAGAGAGAGAGAGAAAAAGAAAAAAAAAAAAAAAAAAAAAAAAAAAAAAAGAGAGAGAGAGCGAAAGACAGCTGCATTCTCGAGTACATTGCGAAGAACGGTCGAACGAGAGCTGGACTCCTGAGTGAAGTGTGCGGCAGGCTTGAGCGAGAAGTCTGGGCGACAGCGCGTAAATGGTCAAAAAGGAACGCAACACCTGGGCAAATCGCGAGGACGTTTCAACGAAAGCGCGATTCATTGGAGGATTGGGGCGTCCCCACGGATCCGTTGGAATCCTGCCTGAATCCTGAGGAATCCTTCGGGCTCCGTCGGGATCCTCTGAAACCGAAAAGGATCCGAAAGACTCCTCCAGAGCCCAAACAAATCCATAGGAATCCGAACCCGCTGGAAGCTCACAAAAATCCAATGGACCCCGCAGGAATCCGCAGGTTCCTCGAAGACTCCTTCAGAAATCCTCTGGGCTCCTAAAAGAATCCTGAACGATCCCCAGGAATCCCTTGAAATTCAGAACGCTCCGCACACATCCGTAGGAACGAACCCCTTGGAATGCCCAAGATTCTCCAAGAATCCAAACGAATCCCCCACAGGAATCTCGTAGGCGAAGCGCCCCCCTCCCCCGGTGCGATGCGATGCGCCCCCCCCATCACCCCTCTCCCCGGGGGGGGGCGTCTGAAACCCATCGTTCTCATCAACGACAACAGCAACAACAGCAACCATTTCAACTTCAACAACAGCAATAACAACAACAGCAACAACAACAACAACAGCAGCATCGACAACAGCAACAACAACAATAACAACAACAGCCACAACAACAGCAGCATCGACAACAGCAACAACAACAATAACAACAACAGCAACAACCACAACAACAACAACAACAACAACAACAACAACAACAACAACAACAACGACGACGACGGCGACAACCACAACAGCATCGACAACAACAACAACAGCAGCAACAATAACAACAACTTCAACAACCACAACAACAACAACAACAACGACGACGAGGACGGCAACAACAACAACAACAACGACAACAACGACAACGACAACAACGACAATCATAACAACAACCACAACAACAACAACGAAAACAACAACAACCACAACAACAACGACGAAAGCCACAACACCAACAACAAGAATCAGTTTAAGACTGTTCGCTCTGATCTGCTCGCGTGTCATTCAATATGCATATCCCAAACCCTGGATACCCGCCTTTTTCGTCTTCGATCGTACCCCCTTTTGGGGGGGTAGATTCATTCCCTGCCACGTGTGGTTGGTGAAGGCCTTGAAAACGAAGGGTAACAGATAACGGGGGAGAATGACGACGAAGGGATCGGAGGAAGGGAGGAGGGGAAGGGCAAGCGAAGGGGCCACGAAAGGCAGCGAGAGGGCCACGAAGGGGCGACACCGGGGCTACGAAGGGCATGCGTATGGGGCCACGACGGGCGACTGCGAGCGGGGGCCACGAAGGGCATATAATGCGGGGCCACAATGGGCAGCGACGGGGCCACTGAGGGCAGCAACGGGGCCACGAAGGGCAGCGAGCGAAGACGACCGCGGAACCAGTACGGGCAGCGAGTGGCATCGAAGGCGGGCGAAGGGCAGCGAGCGGCGAACGCAATTCCTAATGGGCTGGTCGGGTGGGCAGGCCCAGACGAGCGGGTCGAGCGGGCGGGTCGTTGAAGCGTAAATTTTGCTTGAACCGTCAAGCAATATGTAGCGGGAGCGCGATTCCTGAGTGCCGAGGCGCGGCATCATAATAAATTGTGAGGAAATATCAGGCGGGAGCCGCGATTCGGTGGTAAGTTGCGAGAAAGTCCTAAGCGAGAACGCGATTCTTCAAGAAAATGTGAAGAAGCACCAAGCGGGAACCGCGATCCGGAGGTAAATTGCAAAGAAGTCCAAAGCGAGAGCGCGATTCTGTAGTAAATTGTGAGGTAGTATCAAGCGACAGCCGCTGTTGTTGTAAATCGGGGGCCAACAACACAGTTTGACCCTCAAGACTTTCCTTGTAAAAAACAAAGTGCGAGCCCTGGGATGGGCACTTCAATCGAACAAATGTGCACCGGACGGGGGGGATCAACAATAAATATTCTTCAGGAATCAGAGCTCAAGAACCGTAACAACAACAACGACGACGACAACAACAACAGCAGCAACAGCAATAACAACAACAACAGCAGCAGCAGCAGCAACAGCAACAACAACAACCACAACTACAACCACAACAACATCAACTACAACAATAGCAACAACGACAGCAGAAGCAGCAACAACAACAACATCAGCACCGACAACAACAACGACAACAACTTCAATAACCACAACAACAACGACGACAACGAAAACAGCAGCAACAACAACAACAACAGCAACAATCATCATAATATTGTTCGCTTTACTTGCCCGCGTGTCATTCAAAACGAGTCCCACACACCCTCGATACCCGCCCTTTGTGTCTTCAATCACACCCCCTTTAGGGGGATTATTTCTCCTTGCGGGGGGGGGCGGGCTTAGACAGGCGGGCAAACCTGAACGGGCGGACAATCCTTCGTGGGCGTACATGTGCCGCCATTGAAATTGGTGTGTGCCCTGCAAAAGAGGAGGGGGGAGAACGAGGGAGAGTGGGAGGAAGGGAGGGGGAGAAACGAAGGAAGAAGGAAAACGCCAGTAGAAAGGAGCGAAAAGGGGGCGGCTAATTAGAGGCAGAGAGAGAGAGAGAGAGAGAAAAAAAAAAAAAAAAAAAATGTATATATATATATATATATATATATACATATATATAAGAGAGAGAGAGAGAGAGAGAGAGAGAGGTTGATAAAAAAAGAGAGAGAGAGAGAGGGGAGAGAGAAAAAGGAAGAGGGAGGGAGGAGGCAGGAGAGGGGCGGGAGAAGGGAGGAGGGAGAGAAGGGAGAGGGGATAGGGCAGAGAGGCATAAGGATGAGGGAAGAGAGCAGGGAGAGAGAAGGGAGGAGAGGAGGGAGGAGGGAGGAGGGAGAGGAGGAGCAGGAAGGTAAGAGCGTGAACGTTCGAGGAAGTCCTAGGCGAAAGCGCCGTTCCTGAAGGAAGTCTCGGGCGGGAGCCCACGACGGGCGGGCGATCCCCTGACGGGCGGGTTGGGCGGGTGGGACATTCAAGCGGGATGCCTGAGTATAGCGAAAATGTAGTTAGTAATTAAACTGAAACGGCGTCATTGGCGCAGCGTGTTTCCTGAGCGTCGAAAGCGCGATGTCTGAATAAATTGCATGGAAGTCACAGGCGAGAGCGCAATTCCTACATAAAATGTGAAGGGTTCTCTGGCGGGAGCGGGGGTCTTGATTGAATTGCGAGGAAGTCTGGATTCAATTGCGAGGAAGTCAAGCGGGAGCGCCGTTCCTGAGTAAATTGTGAGGAAGTCTCCGATGGGAGCGGGGGTCCTGACTAAATTGCGAGGAAGTCACAGGCGGGAGCACCGATCCTGAGTAAATTGTGAGAAGTCTCGGGAGCGGGGGTCCTGAGTAAATCTGGAGGAAGTCTCAGGCGGGAGCCGCTGTTGTTGTTGCAATCCGGGGGGCCAGGGGCACAGTTGGAGCACCAAGGCTTTCCCTGTCAAAAAACGGGGTGCGAGCGTCGAGGGGCACACTTTGATTGGGAACAAATAATATGCACCGGACGGGGGGGGATCAACAATAAATATTTCACAAAAATGAAATTCAACAACAGCAACCGAAAAAAGTATCCACCACAACAACAGCAGCAGCAACAACAACAGAAGCAGCAGCAGCGACAACAGCAACAACAATAACAACAACAACAATTACGAGCACGTGGGGACACTCCGTTCTCACCAGTGCCAGGGTTTTCATAGGAGGCGGGCAATACCCCCACTTTGTGGGGGGGCCGGTTCAAGCTCTACCAAATTTCCAAACGACTCTTCGCCACCACCCACACCCAGCTTCCCGCCCTATGACGTTCGGACACTTCACTTCGTGGCATGCGGACGACCGTGGCTACTATTCAGGGCCCCGCGGCCGACGACGACGGCGTGCGCGCGCGAAGAAAAAACGAATGTGTCCCGCATGGTATTATGTGACAGGGATGATGGCCCTGGCAGGTGCGCAACCGTTGTTGGAGAAGTTCGAAGCACGTGAAAAAGTTGCTCGGAAAAGCCCATTTGACAGAAATGTTAAAAAAGGGTTGGGTTTCCGACAAATCCGCAAGAGCGCGCGGGATGAAATTTTGACCCTTTTTTTTGGAAAAAACATTGGTTTTTTGATATGTTTATGTTAAAATCGCTACGAACACTAAGGTTTTGGAAGGATTTCGTCTTGCGCGCGAATGTCCACTTTACCTTATTTTTTGCAAGGGATTCTTGAAGTTTGATGATGCTAGAACAAGAAATGTCCACTTTAGCTTATTTCCCAACCATCCTGTGGTGTTGGGTCCTCGTTTTGAAGAGACGGTGCCCGCGTCCTCTTCTCCTCCTCTTCCCCCTCCTCCCTCCTCCCCCTCCTTGCCTCTGCTCTCGGCACACCTCTCACGCGTTTCGTAGCCCCATAGGGAGCTCCACCGAAGGCCCCAGTGGGGGTGTCCACATGCGGTTCCCCCACCCAGGGCAGCGTTTCGTGGCCCCATAGGGAGCTCCACCGAAGGCCCCAGTGGGGGTGTCCACATGCGGTTCCCCCACCCAGGGCAGCGTTTCGTAGCCCCATAGGGAGCTCCACCGAAGGCCCCAGTGGGGGTGTCCACATGCGGTTCCCCCACCCAGGGCAGCGTTTCGTGGCCCCATAGGGAGCTCCACCGAAGGCCCCAGTGGGGGTGTCCACATGCGGTTCCCCCACCCAGGGCAGCGTTTCGTGGCCCCATAGGGAGCTCCACCGAAGGCCCCAGTGGGGGTGTCCACATGCGGTTCCCCCACCCAGGGCAGCGTTTCGTGGCCCCATAGGGAGCTCCACCGAAGGCCCCAGTGGGGGTGTCCACATGCGGTTCCCCCACCCAGGGCAGCGTTTCGTGCCCCATAGGGAGCTCCACCGAAGGCCCCAGTGGGGGTGTCCACATGCGGTTCCCCCACCCAGGGCAGCGTTTCGTGGCCCCATAGGGAGCTCCACCGAAGGCCCCAGTGGGGGTGTCCACATGCGGTTCCCCCACCCAGGGCAGCGTTTCGTGGCCCCATAGGGAGCTCCACCGAAGGCCCCAGTGGGGGTGTCCACATGCGGTTCCCCCACCCAGGGCAGCGTTTCGTGGCCCCATAGGGAGCTCCACCGAATGCCCCAGTGGGGGTGTCCACATGCGGTTCCCCCACCCAGGGCAGCGTTTCGTGGCCCCATAGGGAGCTCCACCGAAGGCCCCAGTGGGGGTGTTTGCATGCGTCTCCCCCACCCAGGGCAGCGTTTCGTGGCCCC
>CAUYUJ010003662.1:0-27500 GCA_963575745.1 Prorocentrum cordatum
GGGGGGGGGCGCGGGCCGCCAGAGCGTCCAAAACGGCCTCGGCGAGGAAGCCAAATCATTGGTTATACCAAAACTTGGGCACCATGTTGCCCTTTTTTGAGGGGGAGCTAATTGATGTCGCGCCCCCTGTTGAACCGTGACCTCCAAGATGGCCCCAAGAGCGTTCCAAAGGCGCCCAAGAGCGCTGCAAGACGGCCTCAAGAGGCGCCCAGGAGGCCCCAAGAGGCCCCCAAGAGGCTCCCAAAAGACACCCAAGAGGCCCCCAGAGGTTCCAGATGGCGCCAAAACAGCCCAAGAGAGCTCGAGATGACCTCCAAGATCGCTCAGGGCAGACATCGATGACCCAAGATAGCTCAGAACAAGCCTACACGAGGCTCCAAGACCGCCCCAAGAGAGCCCCACGACAAGCCCCAGGGTGGCCCAAAACGGGTCCAAGAGCGCCCAAGAGCGCCGCAAGAATTGTCCAAGAGGGCCCCAAGAGGCCATTTTTCGGTTTCCAAAGGGGGAGCCCGAATCCCACCAGCCCTCAGGGCGTGAGTGGTTTAAAGATTCCCTTTCGGGGAGGGGTTTTCCATTGTTCCTCATCAATAAACACACCCTCCCTCAGACAACCGAGGGCCAACCAGGCACCATGCCAACGACGTGCACACCCGTTCCCCCGCCATCCCTGCCAAAAAATAATACAAACCGCACTCTGCCTCCACATTTGGAGCATGCGTGGCCAACCCGACGCGCCCCCCAAAAGCACCCTTGTCAAAAATCAATGAAAGCACACTGCGGGGCAAAGTCTTGAGTCATGTTCGCGAGGCCCGCGAGCACTTCGTATTGTTTGCGACAGGGACGGCGGGGGTGTCAGCTTATTCCCCGCCGCGCGCTGCGCTACCACCCTTACAAAAAAACATGCACATCGCGGCCAAATCTGGGTCATGCGCGGCCATCCCGCGATCATTGTCAAATGGTTTTTGATAAGGATGATGGGGGCGGTGGCGCGTGGCCTTCTGTACGCAGGCCCACCAGACACAATGATGGGCATTGGTTTTCGACAAGGATGGCGGGGGCCGACGTGTTTCCCGATGCGTGCTGTCACGTGCGCAGGCGCACCTGACGCACCCTGCACGCGCCCCGACCACGTCGCACTTGGCGCGGTTGGAGTGCACGGCACACTTGGCGCACTCGGAGCACGCGGCGCATCTGGCGCACCAGGCGTGCTTGGCACGCCCAGGCGTGCTTGGCACGCTCGGCCCCCAGGGGTGCTTGGCACGCGTAGCGCCCCTGGAACGCGCGGCGCACCTCGCCCAAACGTTTTGCACTTGGGATTGGCTCTGGTTCCCAGTAGCTGCCCATCCAAAGACGACCGCTAAACATGCTCAGGCTCGGGTGTCTATGTGTAGGGAGGGCGGGCGGAAGTGAGCTAGACGGCTTGCGGGCGGGTGGTCTCGTGATCATTATTTCCTATTAACATACACCCCGTCCCCCAGGGCGCCCAACGTCCAACCAGGAACCATGAGGACACCAACCCGCCCCCCACCATCCCTGCCAAAAAAAAATACAAACCGCACTCTGCCTCCACATTTGGAGCACGCGCGACCAACCCGATGCGCCCCCCCCACCACCACCACCACCACCATCCCTGACAAACAACCATGCAAGGTACATTGTGGGGCAAAGTTTTGAGTAGTGTTCGTGAGGCCCGCGAACACTTCGTATTGTTTGTGACAGGGGCGGCGGGGGTGTCAGCCTATTCCCTGCCGTGAGCAGTGCTACCACCTTACAAAAAATGCACATCGCGGCCAAATCTGGGCCATGCGCGGCCATCTCGCGATCACCATCAAATTGTCTTTGACAGGGACCGCGGGGGTGGTGGCGCGTGGCCTTCTGTGCGCAGGCCCACCAGACACAATGATGGGCATCGGTTTCCGACAAGGATAATGGGTGCCGACATGTTTCCCGATGTGTGCTGTCACGTGCCCAGGGGCACCTGAAGCACTCTACACGTGCCCCGAACGTGGCGCACCTGGATCGGCTGGAGCGCGCGGCACACCTGGCGCAGTCGGAGCACGTGGCGCATCTGGCGCACCAGGCGTGCTTGACACGCTCGGGCCCCAGGGGTGCCTGGCGTGCATGGCGCCCGTAGCACGCGCAACTGGGGTCGGCTTTGGTTCCCAGTAGTTGTCCATCCAAAGACGACCGCTGAACATGCCCAGGCTCGGGTGTTATTTGTGTGTTGGGAGGGCGGGTGGGAGTAAGCTAGACGGGTTTGCCGACGAGTGTGCAGTTTGGCCCCTCCTTTTACCCCCTACCCCGGGGCCTGGAGGGGGGGGGGCGCGGGTCGCTAGAGCGTCCAAGATGGCTCCAAGAGGGCCTCTCAGAGCCCAGGATGACTTGCAAGATGGCTGAAGATAGCCCCAGATGGCTCCAGATGGCGCCCAAGATGCCCCAAGGCCCACGCGGCCACGGAGCCTCCCAAAGACGCCCCCGAGAGCCCAAAATCTGTTCAAATACCTAGGGAAAATCCATGTCTGTTCCCTTCTCGCGGGTCCGAAGCGGGTTCCGAAGCGGGGGCCCTGATTGACGCCGCGCTCCTTCTCGAGCCGTGGCCTCCAAGATGGCCCCAAGAGACCTCCCAGACCCCCCCAAAGAGCCCCAAGAGGGCCCCAAGAACCCCAAAAGAGCCCCAAGGGCGTCCAAAGAGGCACCACGAGGACCCCAAAAGGGCCCGGGGAGCACGCGGGATGTAGGAGGAACAGGAGAAGGTACGCCCGAAAACAACGACAGCCAGTATGCTTCGCAAGAAGTGCTGTTTTGGGGTGGGCTGGTGTTGATACGCGAAGCCTGAAGACTGTCGAGCACCATGAAAATACCGAAACTGGAGGGTTTTCACGCGCCAGGCCCTGGGAGGCGATACTCGTCCGACATTGTTTCGATAGTTTTCTTGATGCTCGAAATGATTTCTGGGACGCGGCCCTCAAATATCACAGGGGACAACATAACCCGAGGGGCGCAGGAAGCCACATCCCGGGGCCCCCGGGCTGGATTCCCGCCCCCTCCCGCACCCCGCTGGGGGGAGAGGGGGGAGACAGGGATCAGGTGAATTTCTTCGCTGCGCGACCTCAGGTGGCCCTGCGTGGCCCCGACCCTTCTCCCGGGACCAGCTTTCGTCCCCGGGCCGTTTTCGATGGCCCCGCGCCCCGGCAACGCGCCCCCGGGAGGCCGAAGTGGAGGCCTGGAGGAGGAAAAGGAGGAGGAGGAGGACGACGACGACGAGGAGGACGGGGAGGAGGAGGACGGGGAGGAGGAGGAGGAGGAGGAGGAGGAGGAGGAGGAGGAGGAGGAGGAGGAGGAGGAGGATAGCCGCGCATCGTCGGAGGTCTGGCCCCGAAGATCCTCCGGCCTCTCCCTGCCAAAGGCAGCCCTCTCTGCCTTCCTGACCCCCGCGCCCTCCCATGGCGAGGGGCATCGACATTGGGGGGGGCTCAGGGCAGGAGGGCTCAGAATCGAATCGATGACTCGGATCGGCGATCACCATGAATCGGGCCGGCGGATTCGGCAGCCGAGTCGGAAGAAGACGAATCGGCGGCAGTCGGCAGAGTAGCAGAGCCTCCAGTGAGAAATCGGAACCCACATCGGAATCGGAAGCCATCGAGATCGAATCGAATCGAGCCGGAGGAATCGAGTCGAGCCCTTTCAGTGGGGCCGGGGCACACCAGCCCCAAATCCTCGACACATCGCCGAGATAGCTCGGCGGCAGGCCCCCGATAGAGCGGAGCCGCACGCTCTCTGGGCGGCGTGGGCGGTCCGGCCCGCCATTGGCGATGCGCCGGCGATCGGGGCCGAGGCCCCCAGGGCACACGGCCCCATAAGGAACGTTGCCCTGCCCCCTGACGTTCCCCCCCATGGCACTCCCTCGCTCGCCATCGCTCGGACGTCCATTCCCCATTCCCCGTGCATGCTTCGATTTTGCTGGTACTTGTTCTGCTCGATGAGCCAAGATGCTCCTCAGCGGTCGTCGCCGATGGAAAAATGCGCGCGCCCGAGCGATGCTAGCCAAGCTCGGCGAAACGCCCCCGCCCCCCCCTACACCCCGAGCTGCTGTCCAGAGCGGGAGGTGGGGGGGGGGACTTCGCCGGCCAGCGCTGGGCCCCTGTCGGGGGAGGCCCTCTGGGCCGAGGGACGGGAGGGAAGGGAGGGGGGGAGGAGGTGTTCTCGACCCTGGTTGGCATTTTGCTTCGATTTCGACCCTTCGAACCCAGGGCGACAAATTGGCCCGGGGAAAGGGTCGGAACTTCTGGGGCCGCGGATTGAAAAACAGCACACAATGTCTCGATCTCGGCCCTTGGGGCCCGTGACCCAGGCCCCGGGGCCATCGAAAACAAACCCAGGAGGACAGATTGGCCCCAGGGAAGGAAGGGGTCGGAACCTCTGGGGCCGCGGGTGTAAAAACAGCACAAAATGCCTCGATCTCGGCCCTCGGGGCCCGTGCCCCGGACCCTGGCGCCATCGATCACGAACCCAGGGGGACAGATTGGCCCCAGGGAAGGGGTCGGAACCTCTGGGCCGCGGATTAAAAAACAGCACAACAAATCGTCGGATGTTTGGGAGTGGCGGGGGGGAAGAAGAAGAAGAAGAAGAAGAAGAAGAAGAAGAAGAAGAAGAAGAAGAAGAAAGAGAAGAAGAAACATTCCGTTGGTGGCCTGGCTCGTCCAGTTGAAAATTTCGAGAAGGCCAAGATACTATCCAATATTTAGGGTCGCGCCCGACGCACCAGACGCGGCCACGAGCTACCCGTGTCCATGCCCGAGGACAAACACCCTCTACGCCGAACCATGTCCTGAACATGACGACACCTCGAGGATCCTTCCGGAACTCCAAATGTATCCTGGAAGCGCAACACATCCTTGGAATTCGAGTCGTACTGGGCCGATCCTCCTCCACGCTGCACATATCTCTGACCTACTGTCCCAACCTCCTCATTTACTACCGTTTCCCTCAGCATACTACTGGAGCTCTGGGACCTTGAGTGGGCCACCGAGGGAGGTGTGAAAATCCTCCTCAAGGGCCTCTGGGATCCCGTCAACGTCCTGCGAATACCACTGCGCGAAGGCGGAAAGATGGCGAAATGCCCCTCAAGGGCCTCTGGATCCTCGGGCACTGGGGAAAAAGGTCTAGACATTGCATGGTGGTGGTATCGATATGGATGCGATCGCTGCGGGCACTCGCTTTCGCCACGTCCTGGTCTCTGTCGACGCACACGCAGCTGCTTGCACAGTCGCCTGCACGATGCGGTACAAATCCAAACTGAGCGTGGTTCCAGCATCCGCGCTGGCAGGCAAAAATGGAACCACGGCGGGCGCCGATACCAATGGCGGCCGCCTCGTAGCGTTCAAACGTGTCCCTGATGAATTCAAATGTCGGTGCGGACGGGGGCAGGGAGGGAGGGGGGGCCGAGGCGGGGGAAAGGCAGGGAGGCAGGGGGAGGAAGGGAGAAAGGGTGGGAGGAAAGTAAAGCGAGAGAGAGAGAGAGAGAGGGGCGAGAGAAGGGCGGAGGTAGAGGAAGGGAGGAAGGGAGGGGGGGAGGGAGGCGAGGGGCACGAGAAAGAGTAAGACAGAGAGACATAGACTGACAGACAGACTGTTTGCGTCGGCGGCTGGGCAGACGGCGACTGCTCCGGCGAAATGGCAACAGGGGACACGGTGTATGCAAAATAAGGCCGCAATGCACGGACGAGGAGGAGGAGGCGCCACGGCGCGACTGGGGGAGAGGAGCCCGAGCCACTCAGAGCTGCCGGCCGCGGCGGGGGGGCCGCCGAGGTGGAAGACCAGCGCTGGCACTGAGCTGCACTGGGCTGCACTGAGCTGAAGTTGGGGGGGCAGCACTGCGCTGCAATTGATGATTGGGACACAACGCAGCGGACCTCGACCCGGCCCAAGGCGGGCCCAGGCAGGGCAGCGACGGGGGGGGAAGCCAGCGCGCCGAGCTGCACTGAGCTGCACTGAGCTGAGCTGGGCAGGACAGAGCTGCGCGACATAAGCTGGGGGAACGCGCGGCCCAGCGGACCGAGCGGCAAGAGAGAGGCAACGGGGGCGCCAGCGCGGCCTGGCGAACCGCCAGGCGCGGCCCAGAGGGCAGCCGACGCACCCAGACCGGGGAAGGCGGCCAGCGGGGAGCCGGCCGCTCGCAAGCATAGGCGCGGGCGGGCACGCACCTGCGCGCGAAAGGGGGGCACGCCCCGAGCGGGGGGAGCTTGCGGGGGGGCACCGAACAGATGCACGATGGGACGCAGCCACAAAGGCAAAGAAAGACGGCGGGCAGGCCCCGAGCAGGAGCTGGAGGCCTGCGGGGGAGCACCGAATAGGTTCGCGACGCGAGAAGCCACGAAGGCAGGAAGGGGAGGGCGGCGGCAAAAGGACCCACAATCAGGGCAGGGCAGGGGCGCCACGCTCAGCACAAGTCGAGGCCCTGAAGGCCACTAGCTGCGGTCGCTGGAAGCTGACCAGCGCTGGCGGGAAGGGCCATTGCTAGGCCACGAGGAGTCCGCCGGCCGCTTCCATTTCCCGTGCGAAGGAGCACCCTTCCCTTTGCAGATTGCGAGGTCGGAGTGTTGCCTCTGCTCGTCAAGTTCGCAATACCACTCGGAGTTCCAATCGACGCGCATGCCCTTGTTCCAGCAGAGCCTGCGCACGTTGCAGTTGACTTCGCCGAGGTCAGCAACGAAGCCCTCGCAGATGTCAGGGTCGCGACGCCGTGGGTCTTTGTCTGAGCGGGGCCCAGACTCGCGATCGCAAACGGCCCTCCACCCAGTGGTGAGCATGGGGCCGCAGATAGGCGCAGAGACAATCGTCCCTGTCCGAGTGAGGAGCGAGCAACGAGACAGAGGGCGCGCGGCGCGGTGTCGCCCCCCGTCTCCAGGGCGGGGTGGTCTCCGCTGAGCTTCGGCCGCACTCCCTCTGAGGTGCGTCTGGGCTGCGCTGTTCGCCAGTCCTGGGGGCTTTGCTCGCCGGTTCATCCTCCGCGGTCGGCGATGCGCCGGAGGGGGGCGCCGCTGGCTGCGGGGGCACGGCGCGGATGGGGCTGGTAGAGGAGCGCTCGCGGACTGCTGGCCGAGAGGAGTTGCCGGGGCCGCGCTGCCTACCGGAACGCCCACTGGAGGGACTTTCCACGGGGGCGCCATTGCTCCAGTCGCAGGAGCAATTGCGGGAGGGCTCGCCAGAGGCGGAGCGGGGGCTGGAGCTCCTCCCTGCCTTGTCCTGCCGAGCCTCCGGGGAGGCGCCCGATGAGTCGGCGCGCCCGCCCTTGTCGCTGGCGCGCACTGGTGCAGTTCCCCGCCCAGAGGAAGTGGGAGACTCGTTCCAGGCGCGTCGCTCCGTGCTGGGCCTCGGCGGCGCTGGGGGGTAGCAGTCTGGGTCGCTCCGCGCGCGGGGAGCTGCCGCGGGGTCGCTGAGCTGCCGACTCCTTTTTGGCCGTTAGCTGGCGGAATGCCGGCACCCGCAGGCCAGCGCCGGGGGGGGCCCCGTGAAAGTCAGCCTCTGCTTTCCGGCTGTTATCCGAGCGCCCCGCACCGTCGGGTCTTGAAGCGACGTGATCCTTTTTGACTCTTGTTAGCCGAACAACACCTCCTGGCTGCACCATGCCGGGTCTCGCCAATTTTCCAGTCGCTCTGGGGTCGTGCTCGCTGCGGCACGCGCCCCACTCGTCGGGCCCCTTGCGCGAGCTGGCGGAAGCACGGGAGGCGCCGGGGCCATGGGAGGTCTGCCGGCGCGGGCGATTGACCAGGAGGGCCAGGCTGGCACGCCCACCGCCCCACTGGATTCCCGTCCAGGTTCGGGCCATCCTCGACAGGGACGGTCGCGACCTGTTCCCTCAAGGGATGCTCGAGGGAAAAGAAGGGGCGGGGCGCCCCGCGCCCAGGCGCCCGGGCAGCCCGGCAGCCTATCGGCGCCCCCCGACCCAGACCACAAGGTGCCTGGGCCACCAAACCAAAGGCAGACCCCCGGCGTGCGGCAAGCGTCGCGGGCACCGCCGACCTCGGCACCTCCCCTCGGCAGCGGCCCGGCCCCCGGCCGCCCGTGCGACGGCCGCGCGCCCCGGGGGCTGACGGCCCAGGCAGCGTCAGCCCATGCAGGAGCAGGTCCGCCACGGAACCATTAACGCCCCGTTCCCCCGGCGATCGCAGGGCCACCTCGCGCGGGCCCCCGGCTGCCGGCAGGCGTGGCTCGCAGCAAGCCCCCGCGCGGCGGGGCAGGACCGCGTCCGGCGGCCGCCCCGAGAGTTCCCGCAGCCCCGTCCCCAGGGCGCGCCGTCGGCAGACCAGGTCACTGGACGCGGGGGTCGCTCACGCCCGGCTCGATTTGGTCGCCCCCCATGCCGACGCTGGGAGGGGAGAGGACAGCCCCGGGAGGCACGCCCGTTGGGGGGGGGGGGGGGGGCGAAGAGGTTTTTCCTGGCCCCCGACAGTCCGCCTCCCAGGTACTCCGGGCCGGTGGCTAGGTGTCCTTCTGGGAGAAGGCCAACGCTGGACCCCAGGAGGGCCTGCGAAACAGCGCAGACGGAGCAGCTGTGGGTCTGCAGGCTGGAGAGGTCCGCAGGGGGGGCGAGGTTGGCCAGGACGCCCAGGGTGGGCTCCAGGGGAAAGTGACTGTGGGAAGCCATTCTCCACGGCACGCCAGCTTTGTCCCCCTGCACGTCAGGGCGGCGGCGCGCCAGAGTGACCAACCGAGAGCATGCTTTGATGAAGGCCTCTAAGCGCCCGTGTACTCTGCGGAACTCCGCGTCCACGAGGTTGTCGGCGGGGCCGAAGCTGTCGCGGACTGGAATGCGGGCATGAGAGTAGGGGAGACACATGTCAAGAATGGTCTCAAGAATGTCGCCGAGGTGGCTGGGGCTTCCGCAGGGAGCCACGTTGGGCCACGGCTCCCTGATCATAAGGAGCATCAGTACCAGGATAGTGTTCAACCTTGTGCACTGGACGGTTGCCCCACTGCAGTCCTTGAGCAGGTTGCAGGGCCCATCGAGGGGTCAGCCTTGCTGGCCGCTGAGAGCTGCTCGGCGTTGCAGAGACGGGGCGCCTTGTTGGCGGGTGCAGTCACAGGTGGCAGCGCCCCACGCCGCTGGGGGGGGCCTGGCGGTGCCGTCGGGAGTGCCTCACGCATGACGTTCTAGTATCATGTCCTTGATCAGTTGTCGTCACGCTGTTCCAACTTGATTTGGGGCTTGGAGTGCCCCGTGAAGACTCTTCTTCTAGCGTGCCTTGATCGATTGTCGTCGCAACTTTGATCACAATATTCGTGAATTCAGAGTTTGGGTTGCTATGCACCCACACGAGTTGTGTTCTTTTACACACGACATAATGCACGCCAGTGCAAGCACCCGCGTCTATATATTTGACGTGGCATCGTTCTCCAGATAAGCTTGCCTTATAGGAGTCCTAGCTCATCATAAGTAGTTGGTCTTTCGGACCCCCCCCCCTTTTTTCGAACGGCACCCCCTAACTTCCAGTGGCACCCCCCTCCCCCCCCCCCTTCTGCAAATGCCCCCCCTCCCCTCTTATTTCCAATGGCACCCCTTTCTTCTCCTTGCCTGCTTGCACTTGATCGCTTGCCCTTGCTTGCTCTTGCTTGCTCTTGATTGCCCTTGCTTGCACTTGATCGCTGGCTCTTGCTTGCTTGTGATTGCTCGCTTGCGCTTGCTTGCTTCCGCTTGCTTGCTTGCGTTTGCTTGATTTTGCTCCTCCCGCCCTGCTCCCGTCTTGCTTTCGTCCTCCCCCTGTCCTCCTCTCGCCCTGCTCCTGTCCTCGTATCTATTTGGAGTCAACGCTGGCTGATATTCCCCACCTCTTCCATCCCTTGCCCCCCAACCTCGTCACTCGAAAGTGGCAACAGTTTCGCAGATCGCAGCCCCCCAGGGACGGCGAGGCCCGGCTCAGATCCGCGCGGCGCCTCACTCCGCAGGACCCACCAGCAGCCCTAGAAAGTGGCAACAGTTTCGCAGATCGCAGCCCCCCAGGGACGGCGAGGTCCCGCTCAGATCCGCGCGGCGCCTCACTCCGCAGGACCCACCAGCAGCCCTAGAAAGTGGCGACAATTTCGCAGATCGCAGCCCCCCAGGGACGGCGAGGTCCCGCTCAGGTGCGCGCGGTGCTTCATTCCGCAGTACCCACCGGCAGCCTTCGGAAGTGGCGACAGTTTCACAGATCGCAGCCCCCCAGGGACGGCGAGGTCCCGCTCAGGTCCGCGCGGTGCCTCACTCCGCAGGACCCACCAGCAGCCCTCGAAAGCGGCGACAGTTACGCAGATCGCAGCCCCCCAGGGCTGGCGAGGTCCCACTCACATCCGCGCGGTGCCTCACTCCGCAGGACCCACCAGCAGCCCTCGAAAGCGGCGACAGCTTCGCAGATCGCAGCCCCCCAGGGACGGCGAGGTCCGGCTCAGGTCCGCGCGGTGCCTCATTCCGCAGGACCCACCAGCAGCCTTCGAAAATGGCGACAGTTTCGCAGATCGCAGCCCTCCAGGGACGGCGAGGTCCCGCTCAGGTCCGCGCGGTGCCTCATTCCGCAGGACCCACCAGCAGCCCTCGAAAGTGGCGACAATTTCGCAGATCGCAGCCCCCCAGGGACGGCGAGGTCCGCTCAGGTCCGCGCGGTGCCTCACTCCGCAGGACCCACCAGCAGCCCTCGAAAGTGGCGACAGTTTCGCAGATCGCAGCCCCCAGGGACGGCGAGGTCCCGCTCAGGTCCGCGCGGTGCCTCACTCCGCAGGACCCACCAGCAGCCTCGAAAGTGGCGACAGTTTCGCAGATCGCAGCCCCCCAGGGCTGGCGAGGTCCCACTCACATCCGCGCGGTGCCTCACTCCGCAGGACCCACCAGCAGCCCTCGAAAGCGGCGACAGCTTCGCAGATCGCAGCCCCCCAGGGACGGCGAGGTCCGGCTCAGGTCCGCGCGGTGCCTCATTCCGCAGGACCCACCAGCAGCCTTCGAAAATGGCGACAGCCTCGCAGATCGCAGCCCTCCAGGGACGGCGAGGTCCCGCTCACGTCCGCGCGGTGCCTCATTCCGCAGGACCCACCAGCAGCCCTCGAAAGTGGCGACAATTTCGCAGATCGCAGCCCCCCAGGGACGGCGAGGTCCCGTTTGGATCCGCGGTGAGTACCCTCTCTGCTGGCCCCCCCAGCAGCCCTCGAAAGTGGCGACAGTTTCACAGATCGCAGCCCCCCAGGGACGGCGAGGTCCCGTTTGGATCCGCGGTGAGTACCCTCTCTGCTGGCCTCCCCAGCAGCCCTCGAAAGTGGCGACAGTTTCACAGATCGCAGCCCCCCAGGGACGGCGAGGTCCCGTTTGGATCCGCGGTGAGTACCCTCTCTGCTGGCCTCCCCAGCAGCCCTCGAAAGTGGCGACAGTTTCGCAGATCGCAGCCCCCCAGGGACGGCGAGGTCCCGTTTGGATCCGCGGTGAGTACCCTCTCTGCTGGCCTCCCCAGCAGCCCTCGAAAGCGGCGACAGTTTCGCAGATCGCAGCCCCCCAGGGACGGCGAGGTCCCGTTTGGATCCGCGGTGAGTACCCTCTTTGCTGGCCTCCCCAGCAGCCCTCGAAAGTAGCGACAGTTTCACAGATCGCAGCCCTCCAGGGACGGCGAGGTCCCGTTTGGATCCGCGGTGAGTGCCCTCTCTGTCGGCCCCCCCAGCAGCCCTCGAAAGTGGCGACACTTTCACGGATCGCAGCCCCCCAGGGACGGCGAGAGGAGACAAGACGGAGGCGGGAGGCGGGAGGCGGGAGAAGAAGGACGCGACCACACCTCTCTATTCAAAACGAATACCCAACCAAGGAGGGTTGGGAAAAATACGTTCCACTCGTGGAGGTATCTATTGAATCGCTTCGCTGACTCCGCCAGCCCATGCATCACTTGTGCAACAGGTTTGCGTGATCGTGACGAGCGAGAAGGAGGAGGAGGAGGAAGAGGTGGGGATGAGGATTAGCAGGAGGAGGCCTCCCCATGGCCGTCGTGGGCCGTCTGGAAGCCATCCGGGGTGTCTCGGACCGATGGTGCCATCGCTAGCGTTTGTGGGCTTATTTGGGGACTGTGGGCGGCCTTTTGGGGGCATCTTGTGGGGTTCTCTTGGGGGCTCTTGGCAGCCTTCTAGGGCCTCTTGGGGGCTCCTTGCGGCTTGCTGGGCGCCGCTTGGGGCCGAGGGCTCGAAATGTCCGTTCGGGTTCCCCGTCTGGCCCCCTCTTGGGGCCGTCCTGGGGATCTCTCTGACCGTCTTGGAGGCCTCTTGGGCCGTCTTGGAGACCTCTTGGGGCTCTCTTGGAGGCCTCTTGGGCCGTCTTGGGGCGATATGCGGGGCCTCTTGGGCCGTCTGGGAGCGTCGGGAAGCCGAACAGATGAGAACGCCCAAATCCTTCAAAAACCATAGGGAAATATCTGTTTTCTTGCCTCCTGGATCCCTCTTGGGACGCTTCTTCGAGGCCTTTTGGGCGTCTTGGGAGCGTCTGCGGCAGTCTGGAGGTTCGGCGTCTTGGACCGATCGGTCGGCGACTCGGAGCCCTCTTGGACCGTCTTGGGGGCTCTGGGGGCCCTCTAGGAGCGCTCGGGGGCGCCTGAAAGCCGCGCCCAGAAGGAAAACCCATCTCTGAGTAATACCGGCCAGGGTACCGTTCGTCCGGGGATCCCCAGGGGCCGCCCCGCGCGCGCGAAGTAGAAATATCGTTTACCAGTTTACCACTAACCGGAGATCTTAGCAGGCCTCTGGCCCGTTGGGCCGGCGAATTTTTGCCGGTGGCCAAATGACGCTTGCCGACACCCAGCAATACCCGGCAAATGACAAGAGGCACGCGCGCCAAGGATCATACAACTTCGGGCGCAGGTGGGACGCCAACGGGCCAGAGGTGGTGGGGGGGGGCATGGTCCGTCGGTCGGAATAGGCAGACGGGAGGCCACAGGGGGAAAGGGAGCAGGGGGACGGGAGGCACGCTCGGGCAGACGGGGGGGCACAGTGGGTCGGTCGGAATAAGCAGACGGGGGCCACGGGGCGGAGGGGTGCGGGGGGAGGGGGGGCAGGGGGAACGGGATGGCACGGTCGGGCAGACCGGGGCACGGTCGGTCGGTCGAAATTCGCAGACGGGGCCATTGGGTGGAAGGGTACAAGGGGGGGGGCAGGAGGGCACGGTCGGGCAGACGGGGGGCACGGTCGGTCGATCGAAATTCGCAGACGGGGGCCACGGGGCGAAGGGGCGCGGGGGAGGGGGGGGGCAGGGCGACGGGAGGGCATGGAGAGCACACGTGCCGGCACGTATCCTAGCACACGGAGGCAGCACACAGCCCTGCACGCATCCCAGCACACGAAGGCAGCACCCGTCCAAGCACACATCCCAGTCCAGCACACATCCCAGGCAGGGTCGGCTGGTCGAAGTAATGCAGTGCGAGATCACACCAGCAGGTATGAGAATAAGGAAAAGAAGTGCGAGGAAGGAGGGCGAGGGGAGGTCACGGGCGGAGGGCAGGGAGAGGGGAGGGGGGCACGGTCGGTCGGAGGTAGGGCACGGGACAGGCACAGGGTCGGGGGCGCGATCGGCTGGAATAGGCCAGGGGGGCGGGGGCACGGGCGGTCGGAATAAACCAGGGGGCGCTCCTGGATGGAGGACGAAGGCCACGGGACGGGGACAGGGCACGCTACAGGGAGAGGGGAGGGGGCAAGGTCGGTCGGAATAGGCTAGGAGGGGGCGAGGGGGAGGGAAATGGGGAGGGGAATGGGAGGCAAAGGACAGGGAGAGGAGGGCGGCACGGTCGGTCGGAATAAGCGAGGGCGGGGCAGGGGACAGGGAGAGGAGGGGGGGGGGGGGGGGGCACGGTCCGTCGGAATAAAGAAAAGGGGAATTAGAGGGAAGGGGGAGGAGGGGGGCATGATCGGTCGGAATAAGAAATGGGGGGGCACGGACAGGGGGCACGGTCGGTCGGAATGAGCCAGAGGGGGCACAAAGGACGGAGGGGCGGGGGCACGGTCGGTCGGAATAAGCCAGGGGGGGGCTCGTGGGGAGAGGACACAGGACACGGAGTGGGGAGGGGGCACGGTCGGTCGGAATAGGACAGGGGGGGCGAGGGGGGAGGGAAATGGAGAGGGGGGGAGGGGGAAGACAGGGAGAGGAGGGGGGGGTCACAGTCGGACGGAATAAGCCATGGGGGGGATCGGGGAGAGGGCACGGGACAGGCAGAGGGGAAGGGGCACGGCCGGTCGGAATAAGTAAGGGTGGGGGCGAGGGGGGACGGAAATGGGGAGGGAAGGGGGGCGGAAAACAGAGAGAGGAGGGTGGCGCGGTCGGTCGGAAGAAGCCAGGGGAACGGGGCAGGCAGAGGGGAGAGGAGCACGGTCGGTCGGAATTGGCCGGGGGGGGGGGCACGGAGAGCGCGGGGGCGGGGGCACGGTCGGTCGGAATAAAGAAGGGGGGCGAGGGGGAAAGGCAAAAGGGCCACGGGACGGGAAAAAGGCACTGGACAGGGAAAGGGGGGGGGGCACGGTCGGTCGGAAGAAGCCAGGCGAGGCGAGGGAAAGGGAAATGGGGACGAGAAGGGGGGCGGAGGACAGGGAGAGGAGGGGGGCACGGTCGGTCGGAATAGGACAAGGAGAGGGGCGCGGGACAGGGAGAGGGGAGGGTGCACGGTCGGTCGGAATAAGCCGCGGGGGGGGGCACGGAGGACAGGGGGCGGGGGCGCGGTCGGTCGGAAGAAGCCGCGGTGGGGGGCTCGTGGAGGGAGGGCGAAAAGGCTATGGGACGGGGACAGCCTTTGACTTTGACATGTCGACACGCATGCCAACACAGATGGTCGGAGCAGCGCGCAGACAGCAGACATCCCAGCACGCAGGCCAGCAGACGGAGAGAGGACACACCCCGGCGTTCACACTCCCGGACACATGTCTTCGCTCACCCCAGGGCACGCCGAGCAAATTCCAGGCACACATCCCAGCAGACAGAGACAGGACACACCCCGGCGTTCACAGTCCAGGACACATCTCTTCGCACATCCAGGGCGCGTCCAACACATTCCAGGCACGGTCGGTCGAAAAAATACAGTGCGAGATCACACCGGCGGGCATGATAATAAGGGGAGGGTGGCTCGGGGACGGCGGGGGGAGCACGGAGGAGAAGGCGCGGGGGCCCGGGGAGCGTGGAGGGAGCACGGGGGCAAGAGGAGACAAGCACAGGGGAGGAACGGCGGAGGGGGGCGCACGCTCGGAATAAGGGGAGGGGGGCCCGGGGAAGGCGGAAGGGGCACGGGGGACAGGGCGGGGGAGCCTGGGGGGCATGGGGGGAGCACGGAGGCATCGGGAGAAGGGCGCAGGGGAGGGGCGGGGGGAGGGCGCACGGTCGGAATAAGGGGAAGGGGCACCTGGGCAGATGGGGGGCGCGGAGGCAAGAGGAGGGGGGCGCAGGGGAGGAGCGGGGGGAGGGCGCACGGTCGGAAAAAGAGGGGGGGGGGCCGGGAAGGGCGGTGGGAGAAGGCGCGGAGGCCTGGGAAGAATGAGGGGAGCACGGGGGCAACGGCAGAGGGGCGCAGGGGAGGAGCGGGGGGACAGGCCAGGGGGGCCCGGGGAAGGCGGGGGGCACAGAGGCAAGAGGAGGGAGGCGCAGGGGAGGAGCGGGGGGAGGGCGCACGGTCGGAATAAGGGGAGGGGTGCCCGGGGAGGACGGTGGGAGCGTGGAAGGGAGGAGCGGGGGGAGGGCACACGGTCGGAATAAGGGGAGGGGGGCCCTGGGAGGGCGGTGGGAGCACGGAGGAGCAGGCGCGGGAGTCCGGGGAAGCACGGGTGCAAGGGGAGAGGGGCGCAGGGGAGGAGCGGGAGAGGAGGGGCGCACGGTCGGAATAAGGGTGGGGGGGCTCGGGAAAGGCGGGTGGAGCGCCGGGGGGGAGGCGCGGAAGCTCGGGGAGCGCGGGGGGGGCACGGGGCGAAGGGAGCGGGGCGAACGGGAGGAGCAGGGGGGCAGGTGCGCGGTTGGAACAAGGGGAGGGGGGCCCGGGGACGGCGGGGGAAGCACGGGGGAGAAGGGCGCGGGGGCGCGGGGAGGGTGCGAGGAGGACGGGGGCAAGAGGAGGGATGCGCAGGGGAGAGCGGGGGGAGGAGGGGGGAGGCGCACGGTCGGAATCAGAAGTGGGGGGGCTCGGGGGCGGCGGAGGGAGCACGACGGAGGAGAAGGCGCGGGGGCCGGCGAGCGTGGACGGAGCACCGGGGCAAGGAGCGAGGGGCGCAGGGGAGGAGCGGCGGGTGGGCGCACGGTCGGAATAAGGGGAGGAGCGGGCCACGGGGAGAGCGGGGAGGATGGGAGGAGGACCGGGGCAAGAGGAGGGGAGGCGCAGGGGAGAGCGGGGGGGAGGAGGGGTGGGCGCACGGTCGGAATAAGGAGTGGGGGGTCGGGGCGGCGGTGGGAGCACGGAGGAGAAGTGCGGGGGGCCGGGGAGCGTGGAGGGCGGCACGGGGGCAAGGAGAGAGGGGCAGGGGAGGAGCGGCGGGTGGCGCGCACGGTTCGGGAATGAGGGAGGATGCCCGGGAGAGCGGGGGGGAGCCACGGAGGAGAAGGCGCGGGAGTCCGGGGAGCGTGGAGGGAGCACGGGGGCAAGGAGAGAGGGGCGCAGGGGAGGAGCGGCGGGGGGCGCTCACCAAAGTCGGGAAAGGGGAGGGGGGGGCCCGGGGACGGCGGGGGAAGCGCGGGGGGAAGGGCGCGGGGGCGCGGGGAGGGTCGGAGGAGGACGGGGGCAAGAGGAGGGAGGCGCAGGGGAGAGCGGGGGGACGAGGGGGGGGCGCACGGTCGGAATTAGGGCAGGAGGCCCGGGGAGAGCGGGGGGAGCACGACGGAGGAGAAGGCGCGGGGGCCGGGGAGCGTGGCACGGAGGGAGCACGGGGGCAAAGAGAGAGGGGCGCAGGGAAGGAGCGGCGGGGGGGCGCACGTTCGGAATAAGGGGAGGGGGGCCCGGGCAGAGCGGGGGGGGCACGGGAGACAGGGCGCGGGGCGTGGGGAGGGTGGAGGGGGCTCAGGGACAAGGAGGGGGGGGCGCAGAGGCAGGAGCAGGCAGGGGGGGCGCACGGTCGGAATAAGAGAAGGGGGGCTCGGGGAACGCGGGGAGAAGCACGGGGGAGAAGGCGCGGGGGCCCGGGGTGGGTGGGGGGGGCACGGGGGCGGGACAGGCGCGCAGGGGAGGAGCGGGAGACGGGGCGCACAGAAGGAACAAGGGGAGGGGGGCCCGGGGAGGGCGGGGGGGCACGGCAGAGGGCGTCTGTGGAGGCCCAGGGTGGGGGGAGCACGAGTGCAAGGGGAGGGGGGCGCAGGGAAGGAGGGGGGGGGCCAGCACGACCGCCAGCATGACCGCCAGCACGACCAGCCACCAGCACGACCACCAGCACAAGAACCAGCACGACCACCAACACGACCACCAGCACATCCAGCACTACCAACCACCAGCGAGGGCGGGGGGAGCACGGCGGAGGGCGCTTGTGGAGGTTCAGGGTGGGGGGAGCACGAGTGCAAGGGGAGGGGGGCGCAGGGAAGGAGCGGGGGGCCAGCACGATCACCAGCATGACCGCCAGCACGGGCAGCAACCAGCACGACCACCAGCACAAGAACCAGCACGACCACCAACACGACCACCAGCACCTCCAGCACTACCAAGCCACCAGCACGACCACCAGCAGAACCACCAGCACGACGACCAGCACAACCACCAGCATGACCACGAGCACGACCAGCCACCAGCACGGCCACCAGCACCTCCACAAGCACGACCTCCAGCACAACCACCAGCACGACCACCAGCACGACCACCAGCACGAGCACCAGCACCTCCATCAGCACGACCAGCCACCAGCACAACCACCAGCACGACCACCAGCACGACAAGCAGCACAACCACCAGCACAAGGGAGAGCAGCAGGCCCAGCCAACAGCACCGGGCCAGCAGCACGACCACCAGCACGACCACCAGCACCTCCACCAACCACGACCACCAGCACGACCAGCCAGCACCACCAACCACCAGCACGACAACCAGCACAACTAGCAGCACGACCACCAGCACAACCACCAGCACAACCACTACCAACCACCAGCACGACCACCAGCAGAACCACCAGCACGACGACCAGCACAACCACCAGCACGACCACCAGCACGACCAGCCACCAGCACGGCCACCAGCACCTCCGCAAGCACGACCACCAGCACAACCACCAGCACGACCACCAGCACCAGCACAACCACCAGCACAACCACCAGCAGGACCACCAGCACGACCACCAGCAGGACCACCAGCAGGACCACCAGCACGACCACCAGCACGACCAGCCAGCACCACCAACCACCAGCACGACAACCAGCACAACCAGCAGCACGACCACCAGCACAACCACCAGCACAACCACTACCAGCGACCAGCACGACCACCAGCGCATCCACCAGCTCGACGACCAGCACAACCACCAGCACGACCACCAGCACGACCACCAGCACGACCACCAGCACAACCACCAGCACGACCACCAGCACAGCCACCAGCACAACCACCAGCACAACCACCAGCAGGACCACCAGCACGACCACCAGCAGGACCACCAGCAGAGCGCACGGTCGGTCGAAATAAAGCAGTGCGAGATCACACCGGTAGGCAAATAATTATTCCGCTGCCGCCGCCGCCCCCGCCGCCGTCGTCTACGCCGCCGTCGCCATCGTCGTCCGGAATGCGCCCATGTTGCAATTGATCTAAATGATGGTGCACGTTCTTGCGCAAATGATAAGTTTTCCGCGCTTCCTGGGCTCGGCATTTCATCCCGAGCCGCTTCGCGACGGTCCTGAGGCCGGGCAAGGGCCCCCCTGCAGGGGCCGGAAATCATCAAGAACCTCCCGTCGTGATTTTTCCGCGGCGCGAGGGTGTCGAACGTCTGGGGACGGTCGGTGGGAAGGCCAGAGCTGACGCAACACTCACCAGCTGGCCCACTCGCCGGGCCACCTGCGTCCCCAGAGGGCCGCCTGGGCAGAGCAAGCGCCGAGCCCGGCCCGCGCTTGAGAGAACTCGCCGCTGCCGGGCGGGGCGGCACCAGAGCAGTGATGAGGGGCAACGGTGGGGGGCGGGGGCAGCTGTGAGTATCGTTCAACCGATCCCCATCCCCAGCGGCGTGGCCTGGGCCCCACTGGCCGATTTACCCCCCTAGATGGGGATATAGGCCGTCCCCTTCGGGTTTCGACGGGTGCATCCCCAACTGGGGTGGTAATTAGGTGGGGGTCTCGAAGGGGATGGGGATGGGGATGGGGCTCGGTTCAACGATGCCGAAGCTCGTGGGTTCTCGGCGGCCTCTGCTGCCTCGGGATGCCTTTCCAGCGGCTGCGCCTCGCCGAGAGCGCTCCGGAGGGTTGCCATAAAATCGTTTCGGCCAGCCGCCGGAGGCCCCCGAGCCGCGGCCCGAAGACCAGCAGGTGGCCAGCCCAGGGGGGAATTCCTCCTCCCTCCTCTCCTCCTCCCTCCTCCTCTCCTCCCTCCTCCTCCTCCTCCTCCTGCTCCTCCCTCCTCCTCCCCTCTCCTCCCTCCTCCTCCTCCTCCTCCTCTCCTCCTCCTCCTCCACCTCCCTCCTCCTCCTCCCTCCTCCTCCTCCTCCTCCTCCTCTCTCCTCCCCTCCTCCCCCTCACTCCTCCTCCTCCCTCCTCCTCCTCCTCCTCCTCCTCCTCCTCCTCCTCCTCCTCCTCCTCCTCCTCCTCCTCCCTCCTCCTCTCCTCCTCCTCCTCCTCCTCCTCCTCCTCCTCCTCCTCCTCCTCTCCTCCTCCTCCTCCTCCTCCTCCTCCTCCTCCTCCTCCTCCTCCTCCTCCTCCTCCCCCCTCCTCCCCCCTCCCCCTCCTCCTCCTCCTCCTCCTCCTCCTCCTCCTCCTCATCCTCCTCTCCTCCTCCTCCTCCTCCTCCTCCTCTCCTCCTCCCTCCTCCTCCTCCTCTCCTCCTCCTCCTCCTCCTCCTCCTCCTCTCTCCTCCTCCTCCCTCCTCCTCCTCCTCCCTCCTCCTCTCCTCTCCTACTCCTCCTCCTCCTCTCCTCCTCCTCCTCCTCCTCCTCCTCCCTCCTCCTCTCCTCCTCCTCCTCCTCCTCCTCCTCCTCCTCCTCCTCCTCCTCCTCCTCCTTCCCTCCTCCCCCTCCTCCTTCCTCCTCCTCCTCCTCCTCCTCCTCCTCCAGCATCGACCTGGAATCGGCGGCACATCGCCGATAGATCGGCGGTGGGCCCCAGTGGGCGAATCCGCATATTCCTGGGTGGGGCGGGCCATCAGGGCCCCCATCGGGCGACGGGGGGCCGAAAGATCCCCCCCCCCCCTGGAGCCCATCCCCCGCCGAGGTTGCCGCGGAGAGAAGGTGAGGGCCACAGCCAAGCAGCAACGGCCCCCGCAAAAGGCGCAGGCAGCGAGGAGGGAGGAGGTTGGAGATCCGACGTCGTGTTTTTTTTCCATACGGGGCCCTCAGAAGTCTCGAACCATTCCCCCGGACCAGTTTTGCATGCTGAGTCGTCTTTTGACCGGCTTAGGGCCCGGCGACCCTGAGATCCGACGTAGCGAAAAAATGCAACAATAAACGAACACCGCGGTGAGGCCGGGAACGAGCGCAGCGAAAAAGATGACGCAGCATTACGGGACAAGGCTCAGGTCATGCCTCACCGAGCTCAGCCAAGCTAGCAGCTTTTGACAACACCCGTAGAAAAAGAGGCTCAGCAACAGCAGAAGGGTCATAAGCAGCAGTGCAAAGACGAGGACGACTGCAATGATCTGGTGGACTAGCGTATGGCTCCACTCCCTAGCAACAACGTAGTTCGTCAGCACCGTAGCCGTGAACGTGGCAAAAAGTGAGATGCCCTCGACCCTGTTGAGCAAATTGCTCTTGTACGGCTGCCAGTACAAGTGGGCTGCGAGCGCGATGCCCATGATGGCCACGGCAAAGGTGGCGTAGCTCGCGGAAGCGTAAGTTTTTGGCGCTATGGCTGCCAAGGCCACCAAAGCCATCTTCCGCATCAGCACGGTGACCTCCCAAGCCTTGCTTTCTTCCTTATAAGGAGCAACCATGAAGTCGAGCGACCGCTGGGGCAACTGGTCCATGTTGGCAATCAGATACGCCCAGAACGCCGGTCCCATCACAGGCCCAATCACAAATGCGACAAAGGCGCCAATCACAATTGTCACAGTGTAGACGCTCGGACACTGTTCCCCTGGATCCCACGCGCGGCGCGATTCCTTGTACCATCTGAAATCCTGATGCACCGCTTGCGTGTGAAAACAAGGCCATTGCAGCAGGGCGCTCGCGAAAATACCAGGTAGAAAGAGGTTGGTAAATGTCAGTGATATGTGCATGATCTTGACGGGCATCCGATTCTGCACCTCCATGTCCTGCAAGCCAACGTCCTTAGAGGACTCCCGAATCAGGCCCGAGCAGATCGTCTCAGAGGATCGGACTGCATCGGCGAGGTCGGCGTGCAAAAAATATTCCGACGGTAGGACCCCACACGAAAATAAATGTAGCTTGCCCCTCACCCTTTCGACTGGCGGAGACCTTCCTTCCGCCCTCTGCATCCCCCTCCTTCTCCTCATCCTCCTTTTCAAATTCCGTCTCGTCCTACTCGTCGCATTTCTTATCATCTCTTCCTGCCCCCTCCCCCTCTTCCTCCTCCTCCGCCTCTTCCTCATCCCTCTCCACCTCATGTTCCCCATCCTCCTCGTCGTTCCCCTCCTCCTCCTCCACCTCCTCCTTTTCCCCCTCCTCATCGCCACCCTTCCCGTTCTCCTTCCTTGCGCGCATTTCCTTCCTCCTGGCATGAGTGCGCATGCCGATGTTCCTCAGCACCGTCGCCGCCTCCGCGAGCACGGGCGCATTGTCGAATGGCCACGTTGCGCAACCGTTGGGGCAACCCCGCGGGCCAGGCCGTCGGGGCAACCCGCGAGCCGTTGGCGCGCGAGACCAGACCGTTGGGACAACCCCGCGCATTCCGAGCAGGGCGCAGCCGCGCTCAGGCGGGAGGCAGCACCAAGCCCAGCTGCACCGCGAAGTGCTCCGCCTCTGCCTTGGAGCTCTCGGCTCTCTCGTCGAACTCCAGGAGCGCCTTCCGCAAGGACGCCGGCGGCCTTCGCTCCAGGAACTCTCGCGGCGGCGGCCGCAGGATCAGCACTCTCCGCATGCGCGTGGCGCGGGAGAACATAACGTAGAGATGCAGCCACCACTGGTCGCACGACATGCCAGTGCGGCCAGCGTCCTCGTCTCTCGCGCAGTCGACGGTGACGCCCTTGCGCAACGTTGGGCCTTGCGACAGCGCGGAGGTGAGGAAGAGCGCGTGCGTCATGGTGACCCCCGGGCGGCGCACGGCGTGCGGCCGCGAGTTCTGCCACGTGAATTCTTGCTTGCGGGGCCTGAACATCAGCAAGCTCCGCGCCCGCGCCTCGGCATGGCCGTCGTCGGCGGCGCCTTCGGCGCCCTGTCGCAGATGGAGCTGCACGATCGTCCCGTCGCAGTCCTGGCGGTTCGCTCGGATTCCACGATGGACATGGGGCTCCCATAGAGAAAGGGGCTCCCGCCTGAGATGCCTTCGTGATTCACTCGCAAACGAAGCTCCCGTCTGAGACTTCCTCATGCTTCAATCTTGAGGAGCCCGAAAGGGACGACAGTTACAGGTTTCCGATGACCCGCTCGGATTCGAACATGACGTGCGGGACCCAAAAACAAGGGGTTCCCGCCTGAGAGTTCCTTGCAATTGACTCACAGAGGAAGCTCCCGTCTGAGACTTCTACAAATTCGGGCCTGAGGATTTCGAGAGCGACGACATTTACAAGTTTCCAATAACCCGTTCGGATTCGAACATGAAGTGCGCGACCCATAGGGACAGGGCTCCCGCCTGAGACTTCCTCACCTTTCACTCACAGGCGCGAGGTTCCTGCCTGATACGTCCCAATATTTCAAGCCTGAGGGCCACCCAAAAATTACGAAAGCTACACAGTCCTGATGACCCGCTTGGAC
This sequence comes from Prorocentrum cordatum, assembly GCA_963575745.1. NCBI lineage: Eukaryota > Dinophyceae > Prorocentrales > Prorocentraceae > Prorocentrum > Prorocentrum cordatum. The sequence goes on from CAUYUJ010003662.1 coordinate 22,999, forward strand.
TAGTAACATGAGCTGCGGGCCCCACAGGGGAAAGGACTCCCGCTTGAGATTTCTTCGCAATTCACTCAGGGACGGGGGCCTGGAATTTATTAGTGAGTGAGTGAGTGAGCCATTCAGGAGAAGTGGGTAAGTGAGTGGGACTTTGAATAAGTACGTTATAAATAAATGATAATGATCGCGTGAATGCGAGTGAATGTGTAGGTAATGGTGATGTGGTGATGATGATGATGATGATGATGATGATGCTGATGATGATGATGTTGATGATGAAAATGTGAGTGTGTAAGTGAAAAGAGAGTGGGTGTTCTTGTTCCTACGCGGGGTGTCCACAGAAAATAAAAACGCCACTTTGGATGAAGGGCAAAAACCTCGGGATCCACATGGAGCCGCAACGACGATACCTCGGGGATGCGGCGGGATCCGCCGACCCCATCTATTCGGGCCCCTGATGGGAGGCCTGGAGTCCTGCAACGTGCCTGGTCCACCCAGGGACGACGCCTCCTGGGGAATCTTGGCGTTCTCGTCCGCCTTTTCCGGTTCTTTCACGTATTCCTCTGCTCCCGTTTCCAACGTTTGCTTTGCCGCCCCGCCCGCATTCTGGCCACCGTCGTCCATGGGCCCCACTTCCGCTTGAACCTCCCCGGCACGGCACGTCTGGCAAGCACGCCGAACCAGTTCCCCGCCTATCGCTGCCAGGAGGAGGAGCATCGGGACAAGGCTCTCCAGCAGGGTCCTGATGGCGAAAGAGTCCTCGAAGTCTACACCCATGCAATCGGGGCTGTCGGTGAGACCACCGGTCCCAGCCGAGGCGATCAGCAGCGGCACGTCGAAAATTTCAGTCGGCATGTGCCAGCGGGACTCTTTTATAAGTTTGACCATCTGGCCGTACGCTTCCGTGTCTTGCATCAAAGTGGATGCCGTTATAGCCGAGAATGAAAACGACATGAAAATATTGAGAAGACTACCTAGTTCGTCCTTCCTGCCTGCGCTGATCGAATGTAGGCTCGCGGCGAACACGGCTCCCGAAGCCATAATCTCTTTGGCCCAGACAAATACAGGATTCCCGCAATTCGAACACGTGAATGGATCTATGCGGCTTCGCCCGAAACTTGGCAAACACTTGGCACACCCAGGAACGGTAGGATCGTAGCCTGGAGCGCACGCCGTATGGTTCAAGGTGGAGTTGCTGCGCAAGGACGTCCAATCCCAACAGTCGTTCGCACCGTTGCTGCCACACGCTTTCCGGTTTGGACAACGATGTGCTCGAATTCCACCCCTGGTTGCGTCAACGGCAAACAACATGATGCCGCGAGGCACGCACACTTGGTCTTCATCGTTGACTTCCACCTGGATCCCAACTTCCCCCGTGAGGCGATCCTGCATCTCCTCACCATCTTTACGCCGCTGTTTGAGACCACGCTCGAGTTTCTCAAAAGCTCGATGGATATACTCTTTAATCGTCTTGTTATCTTCACTCGTCAACCGCACCTCCAAAGTCTCGATCACCTTGGTGCTCAACGCCCCGAAGCGCCAAACAACAGGGGCCATCATGATGACACTCGAGGCGAACAAGTACCGGACTGTCCAATCTTGATTTGCGGCGTGGTTCATTACGCCAGTCAGTACCGCGTGCAACGTCTCGGGGGCGAGCTGGGCGAGGCGCTTCTCGTTCTTGAGAAGGCACGTCCCGATGGTTTCTGCGTGCACAGTCCGAGTCTGGTTGTAGTCGAGGCGGAGGAGGAAGAATTGAAGCGCGTCTTCGAGCTGTTTGATGGACATGTCATCTGTGCACTCGGCTCTGCCGACGCCACCGCCTCCGACGGCGGCGGCTTCGTCGGCGGACGCGGCAGTGGCCCCCTCCGCGCCGGCGGCGGCGGTGGAGGCGTCCGTGGCGACGGCTGCGGCGGCGGTCTCCGCTCTGATGGCTGCGTCGGCGGCGGGGGCGGCCTGACCTTCTTGGCGGCGCCCACGTGGGAGGGGCGCGCGAAGGGGGGCGGCTCTCTATGAAGGCGGCGGGGCGAAGAAGGCAGGTCCCTTCTCAGACGGCCCCCGGGAGGTTTCTGGCAGGGCTTCTGAGACGCTTCCGCGCAACCCCCGCGTGGGCTCAGCCACACGCGAAAGCGTCCCTAAGCAAGAGTGACCAGTGCGCGGTTCTGGGTGGGACGCTGGGAGGGAGAATCCAAGCGCGCAAGCCGCTGATGCCGCACTGCACTCAACAATCGAAGTACCCCTGGGAGCCCGCACCGAAGGTCACTCTGGCGAAGGGTCACTCTTACGCGTAGCCGATGGGCGCAGCCAACCTTGGGCGCCAGCGGCGGTGGCGGTGCCGGCCCTCCTGTTCGCCGTGGCGGCGGCAGCGGCGGTCGCGGTGGCGGTGGCGGCGTCCGCGGAGGTGTCGCTCTGGGCCCCCGCCTGCCCGTGCGGGTCTGGGGAGACACGGAGCGCCAGGGGCTCCTCGAGCAGTTGGGGCCTGTCGGGTCGGGCGACAGGGGGGGGCAGCAAAGGGGGGCCCGCGAAGCAGCGCACGCAGCTGCGTTCCGAGGCGCCAGAGGCGACAGTGTATCGAGGAGGGCGCCCGGCGGCGGGGCCGGAGCCAGCTGCACGCAGCAGCTGTCGTACCCCCTCTGCCCCTATCTATTGCGACGCCCGACCCAAACCTTGCTCCCAGCACACCAGGTGCCAGGTCGGCAACGACGGCCGGTGCCAGCAGAGCAGGCCACGAGCCCCACATGACTGCGCGTGTATACCGTATTTGGCTGCGCGACTCTAGCGGTTGGGCGAACTGACTCTGGCCAGAACGACCTGGGCCAGCATGGCTGTGGAGGGGTAGCGAGGGGAGCGAAAGGAGGAGAAGAAGGAAGAGAAGGAGGAGGAGGAGGAGGAGGAGGAGGAGGACGAGGAGGCGGACCACCGGCTTGGGCGCGCACACCCCTCCGCGGGAAAGCCTGCAATCTTGGCTGCTCCTGGGCCCGCCGGGAACCTTCCCAAGCCTCCTGCGTCGTGACCTTGGCCACTGCGCGGATCCTCCTCCGCCTCCTCTTCCTCCGCCTCCTTCTCTTCCTCCTCTTCCTCCTCCTCCTCATCCTCCTCCTCATCCTCATCATCATCATCCCCACAATCGTCATCATCATTATCATCATCAGCAGCAACATCATCATCATCATCATCACCATCGTCATCTGCATCACCACCAGCATCATGATCAGAAGCAGCACCATCATCACCATCATCATCAGAAGCATCATCAACATGATCAGCATCATCATCATCATCATCATCACCACCACCACCATCATCATCATCAGCATCATCATCATCATCATCATCATCATCATCATCATCATCATCCTTAACATCAGCAGCATCATTATCACCAGCAACAGTACCATCACTACCACGATCACAATCAAAAGCACCATTACCATCAGCAGCGTCATCATCGTCACCACTGCCAGCATACGCATCATCATGCTCATCATGCTCTTCAGAACAATCAGCATCAGCATCACCATCATTAAAATTATCATGCTCATCATCATCATCATCTTGATCACCACCATCATCATCATCATCATCATCATCATCATCATCATCATCATCATCATCATCGATATCGTCATCGTCGTCGTCATCTCTATCAGCATCAGCATCACAATCATCACCGTCATCATGCCGTTTCTCCTCTCACTTCCCCCTCCCCTTTCACCCGCTCCTGCTCCTCCCCTCCCCCTCTTGTCCATCTTATGTGTATCCCAGTCATCTGGCTCCGCCGCCGCGTCATCCTCCTCCTGTCCGTGCCCCGTCAAGTTTCATCCTGTTCCCTCGAGGAACCCTGACCAGGCCAAGCAGTACAAGAGGCGGCCGAGGCTTGGTGTTGGCATTTCCGCGAGAGAGGGAAAGCCCGACCGCGAATGCGGCGAATGACGCATCCTGTCCCCACCTATCATGTGGTCTTGGGTCCTCGTTTTGAAGAGGCATCGCCCCGCGTCTCCTCCGCCTCTCCTCCTCTCCCCTCTTCTCATCCTCCCCCTCATCCTTCCTCCCCGCCCTGCCCCTGCCCTCCACATGCCCATCACATCGGCACACCCTTACCACGCTCCGTTGCCCCGTAGGGAGCTCCACCGAAGGCCGAAGTCGTTGCCTTTGCATGGCACCACCGCACTCACTGCTGCATACTCATCACACGCTTCGTGGCCCCACAGGCCCAAGTGGCCCCGAAGGCCGAAATGGCTGCGCTTGCACAACACCACCGCGCTCGGGTCGGCACACCCCTCACACGTTGCGTGGCCCTATCGGTAGCTCCACCGACAGTCCAAGTGGCTGCGCTCGCATGGCACCACCGCACCCATTGCGGCACACCTTTCCCACGTCCCGTGGCCCCGTAGGGAGCTCCACCGAAGGCCAAAGTCGTTGCACCCTCATGGCACCACCGCGCTCATGTCTGCACACCCATCACACGCGTGGTGGCCCCATGGGGGGCTCAACCGAAGGCCCGAGTGGCT